>JARYZH020001691.1:0-23740 GCA_030021035.2 Notholithocarpus densiflorus | reverse complement strand
TTTTTTTTTTTTTTTTTTTTTTAAATCAGTGCCAAAAGCACACTTCTATTTGTTGGCTCAGTGACAAAAATAGGTCATCAACAAGAGACAGTCTTGCAAATCGGTCTACAGAGGGGATATGTTATGCTTTTTTTATAGAAGAAAACAGCAGACTTCAGAGATCGTGTGTATTTTACTGTCCTCAACAAATGTCCGATTATAAGGCCAATTGAAGGCTGGAATGCTGAATTGTGTAGTTATTTGTCAAAATATTGTTGACTGCAAAGATCAGAAATAGAAGAAGAAGAAGAAAGATGCAGCAGCTCAAGCTAACAAAAGATGAAGAGTGTTGGAAGATGTTGACTCAGGCAGAGAGGCAGAGCATCAAAACAGAGTATTGGAAGAATTGCAGTTGTGCACTAAACGACAGTGGTAGCTGATACGACCTGTAGTTTTACAATTAGTTAAATTAATAGCTAGTTTATATATGAACACATGTAATGATTTGATTGGTTGTAGGGGTTAGATCCGTATAATGTGGAGTTAGTTATCTCAGTCTTGTATCAGTCCTTGTATATATACCTCTTGTAGATTCAGTTTCTAATTAATGCAATTGAATGAAAGTTTTCTTCAATCTTGCTTTTCTCTCTAGCTTGTTCTCTCTCTCTCTTTCTGGTTTACTTTCCTAGCTCTTTGTTTTCATACATTATTAGCTTGAAAGGCAAAACACTGATTGATTGATTTGTACACAACCATGCTACTATCATTGTGTTTGTACAAAAATAATATTTGTACTTTTCGTTTGGATTGAATAAAATTTTGATTCATCCAAAAAAAAAAAAAGTTCATATTCACCATGGAACCACATTTAAAACAAAACAATAAAGGTACTAAAAATAAAATTACATGAAATGCTTGAACAGTATTTTGCCATATGGTAAGAAAAGAAAGCAAGGAAAAGGAAACAGAATTCTAGATTTCAACAACATAAAACCGTATAACAAATTAATTAAAATTTGAGGTAATGTGTTTCGTCAATATATAAAAAGCAGTAAATGTAAGGCATTTGATAAGAAACGTGGTAAATCATGAAGAAAAGGAGGAGAGGAGCAAGAATTGGAAACCTCAGAAGCAGAGAATCTGCGAGCGAAGCATCTGGGCTTAGTGAAGCCCATCTCTCTCCTGCAAACCTGTGCAAACCCACCTTGAATTCCACCATAACGAATCTCCATTTTCGCACTGCATTCTGATCTTTTTCTTCTTTTCTTTTTTTGCCATCAGCAGAGGGAGAGTAGAGACACGACAGAGTAAACAACTTTTTTCTTAACTCATCTTGATCGGTCCATCACTTTCAATCTTTCTCTCTCTCACTTTTAAATTTTTAATGTTCCAATTTATTTCCTTTTACACAATTATCCCATGTCTTTCAAGAAAATGCGTGTGTTTTTTTTCCTAATGGGAAGAACGTGGGTTATTTGGACGTCCCTCTTCTTTGAAAAATTAGCATGACTCACCTAGTTACAATAAGCATTTTGCCAAAAAAAAATAAATATAAAATTTGCATGTTTAGTTAGCTATTAGGGATTTGTGAAATGCATTTTTATTGAGAATTCATGTTCCATTCTCTTCTTTTTTGAAGTAAAAAATTAAAATCCAACTATGATGATTCTCATTTTTCATTCTATTTCTCAGTTCTATTAAAGTAGTTACAATCTGTAAAACATTTTGATTTTAAGTTTTTAATGCATAACATCTCTAATTAGGGGTTTGCATCCAATCCACTAACCCAACAAAACTAACTCCATCCAACTTGACATCTTGAGTTGATGGATTGGATTGAGTAGAAATTTTATTTTGAGCCTTGGGTTGAGTTGAGTTCACGTTAATAGTTATTCAATCCATCTAACCCAACTCGACATACCATAACTATAAGTTCATTTTACATTTTTACTAGCCTTATTTTAATTCTTTGGCTAAAATGCAAAACCCACTCTCTAATTTTCACCATAATAAATTTCAGTCTTTTAACTTTGCTTTCGGTCAATTCAGTTCTACAAGTTTAAAAAATGTTCAATCAAGTCCCTCCGTTTGATTTCATCAACTACACCGTTGGTTTTTTTTTTTTTTTTTTTGGTTAATTTCTCCATTTAAAAAATCTATAGGAATTTTTTAATTTTATTTTTTGAAGAAACAAAAGTTTTAAAATTAGAAAACTTAACCATAGTTTTAATAACTAGACCAGACTAGCTAGTTGAACTAAAACTTGAGTACCAATCCGGTCTGATAAAAACCCCTAAAATTGGCCAAAACAAGTAAAATTTAGGAATTAGGAGCAAAAGAAGTTCTTTGACTGTAATGGTTTTTAAAACCATGATCCTAACTCTAATCTGATAATCTCTAAAACTCTCTTCTCTTTCTATAATCTCTCAGACTCTTTCTCTAGGTTGGACGCAAGTAAGCTCCTTTCCAAGCTTCGTTCATTGCCGAACACTAAGGTCAGTCGCTCCCCACTCCTCACTGGTCACCGTCGTTACTTGGCAATGGTCCTCTTTCTCTTAGCTTGGTTCGATTGGGCCAATCTCCCTCTCTTTGCATTTTCTTGTCAAACCCTCATCGAAGTTCCAACCCATGGCTGGGCTGTTATGTTTGTATTTTTTGTTGTTGTTGGTTTCAGAGTTTGGTGAACAACCCATTTAAGCTTTCTCTTCGATCTGATCTGGGTCTCCTTGGATTCTCTCGCGTCAATCTAATCTAGGTCTCCTAGGATTCATTCTTTCTCTCCAATCTAATTTGGGTTTTCAAGGTTGGTTTTTGGTCAAATTGGTTCTTATTCTAGTTTTTTTTTTTTTTTTTTTTTTTTTTTTTTTTTTTTTTTTAATTCAAATGAGCCCCAAAATTGAAAAATCCAGAAACACTGTTTCCTTGGTAAATAAACAATAATTGTTTATGGGTAACAAATTTGAAAATTGTATATGCTAGTGATGATTGATGTTGGATGTTCTTGTTCTTGCTTGATGTGCTCTGTTATGAATTTGTGTATTGAAATTTTGTTTTTAGATGACACTTTTAGTTGTGATCAATATAAATAAATTTTATGTTTTTTGTGTATTGGATTTGTTGAATTCATGTATTGTTTATGGGATTTCTTCATTTTTTTTTAAATAATAATAATAAATTAGATTTTTGCATTTTTTTAATTTGAAATTTTTTTAAAATAAATAATAAATAATACTACACTTATTGATAAAGCATTAACAGAAGTTAGTGGAAGCCTTGAATTCAACACTTTCGAAACTTAGAGGACTAAATTGACCGAAAAGAAAGTTAGAGGACTAAAATGAATTATGGTGAAACTTAGAGAATAAACTTTGCATTTTAGCCTAATTTTTTAGTTTGATTTATTAGAACATAGGGCTTCTCATCATGACTTTCGATTAATCTAATTTACATGATCGATCTTGCTCCCCTACTGATGGATAATGCAATAGGATCAGTACAATCAGAACCAATTTTAGTTCTAAATGTTTTGTGTGTTATCCAGAATTATAAAGGTTATCAAATGGAGAAAAACTCAACTGGATATACAGATATGAGTGAAGTCTCACATTGAATAATGATGAGAAGAGTGGGTAGAAAATATAAGATAGTTGAGTTCATACCCATTGAGCTTTGGTATAACTGAATTATATAGCATCGACGCATGATAATAGAGTACTACTGTTAAAACTCGAAACTAAGGAATAGTTACCACAATACAATTAATAAATAATTTTTACAAAATTTATAATTGAATTTAAACTTCAAATATGTGAAGTTCTTCGTGCCATTTAGTACATATCACCAATTTAACTCCTGGTCTGTTGTCGTCAACATGGGTATAATCCAAGTGCTGTTGTTTAGTGCTTTTCCATGAGATGAAATTTTGGTTAAATGATCACTGAAAAACGAATGGTACTTATTTGTTTTGAGAGAGTAGAATACATTACTATTGTCTTGATTCTCTAGAACCTTTGGCAAGTAAATCTTGTAACAAGAATAAATCTTGTTACTATTGTCTTGATTCTCTAGGACATTAAACATGGAGTTTGAGAATGTGGGGAATCCAATAAGGGCAGGAGTGGACGACTAATAAGACTGCTTGATCGCCATGATTTGCATATTGCACGAAAAGTAGTGAAGTCCCTGCAAAAAAGATGTGCTGACACTAATTGCAGAAGTTCTGGTGGAAATTGAGACCAAGATTCATTTAGTTTTTTTCTTCTCTTGGTCCTTCTCAGAATTAATTCGGACAATTTCTTTAACCATATACTCCGGAAGTTGCCTCCAAATATAGTCCTTTATCACTTTTTGTTGAGGTATGATACTGAAAAAAGTTAATACCAAAGGCACTTTAAAAAGTGAATTTTTGGTTTTTGTTTTACAATCATAAAATAAAAATTAAAAATTAAAAAAAAAAATTTGCATAAACTAACTAGACCATAAAACGTAGAACCAATATTAGAACCCGATTAAAGTAATAATTTTCTCATTTGAAGAGGAATACAATTTGATTCAATCCTTACTTATTAAAATTTCATTAAATCCTTATTTATTAAGGTCGTGTGTGCACGCAATAAATCCTTATTTAATAAATAAGTCAAAGTAAAAAAAATACCATGTATTCTTTGAAATTTTTCTAGAAAATTTTCAAAAAGAAAAAAAAAAAATTGTAGTAAAGACTGTAATAATCCATATGATATTGGTTTTTACCATTTACTTTATTCTCTAGACATTGACACTAACAAAACCATAAATATATATATATATATATATATTAAAAAATACTGTTATCCCTCGCTAAGCCAACAAAATCCATCAATCCCCAGCAATCCACATAAAAAGTCACTAATAAATTTTAAACCCACCTAAAAAACCTCAAAACTAAACAAATTTAACAACAACAACAACAAAGTCAAGAACAAAATTCAGGTTTCAAATCCTTCATTCTAAACAATGTAGGAGTAGTAGTATTTACGGACCAATTATTATAAATAAATAAAGAAGAGTTATTATTATGTACAATTACCAATTCTGATCGGCATTGGATTTCTAATCCTTTTGGGAATGGTAATAACGGATTATATATATAAAGACACCAACAAAGAAAAAAAAAAACAGAGATACATACAACACTTTGAATCTTTAAACATCAGTTGTTTCACGCTAGGTCTAATGGCTGCCAACATCAATGCTCCTTCGGCTTTGGAGAAAGAACAGGTGTGTAAATTTTGTTTTCGCTGATATAATTTTTGCTTCTCCAATCTTGAACTGCGAAAATAAATTTCAAAGACTGATTTGTCCCAATTGGGTGGGGGGTTTCTTTTTAATTGAATGCTTAAAATATTTATGTGTATTCAAGTTTTTTTTTTTTTTTTGGGTTGTTTTTTTATTTGTGCGTGCCAATTTGGTCCAAGCATTTTTCCCAAGAACTAAAGTAAATTTTGATATGTTGATGAATCGAATCAAATTATTACTATATTGCATGTCCTGGATAAGAAACTGTGTGAATCTAGGTTTACACATTTAGGTGAATTTTAATTAAGTTATGCTACTGGTAAATTTTGGGTGGGTTGCGTGCTTTCATTGATATAATTGATTGATGTTGGGATAATTTCTTTCATGAAATTTTTTATTTATATTTCTTTAATCAAATAAAGTTTTTCATCACCGTTAGGTTCTAACATTTAATAAGTCAGGGTTCAAAGTTTAAACCCCACCAATACCTTAGTGTGTTGACCTCATGATAAAGAACAATTATTATGCAATTGACTCTATAGATTAAAATTCTATCACATAAAAACTTTTAATAGGTCTAGATGATATTGAGTTCATGGTTGGGTAGTATTAAGATTTATTTGTACAAATAGATATTTCATAAATTTTTTACAATTAACCAAGTCTGGACATTGACTAAAGGGTTATTGGTCGAATTGTAAGGTCAAATAATTTTAAAAAAATAAATATATATAAAAATATGTTTGAGAGATCATAACATAAATATTTAAATTTTAAAAAAAAAGGCATATGCCTAAATTAAACTAGTCATTATCATTCAAAATCAAGGTTTCACGTAATAGAATAGTCTTTAATAAGATGAGAGTCTTGGAAGTAGGCAGACAAATAAAGAAGTGCATTTTTTTTTTTTTGAATAAAAAATTTTAGGTTCTCACCTCTTTAAATTACCATATTATAACATATTAAACAGTAGATAAGTCAATAAAATGGATCTATAAATGTAAATTTACAAATTTCACAAACCCAACTACCCAATCAAGTTACATAGGTTGCCACCCCTACAGGTTTGATTAGGGCTTCTGCACAAATGGTCCATTTAAACACCCGGATAAATCTAGGTATTGGATAACTAGTTTTCTAATTCAACTGGCCAAGTTAAAGAATTTCTTTCTAGATGCTATGGAACAATTAGGAGATTCGGGCCAGGTTTAATAACTATGATTCAATCCCTAAACATAGGTCATTCACTCCATTATTTATTATTTTGAAGTAGCTTAAATTTGACTTTATTATAATGGTACTCATTCTTTTTCCACTTTTATTTGTTCCAAATTCTTTCAGTTTATTAAGAGCATGGAAGTGTCGGAAGAAACAGAACAATTCTTGCAAGTAGCAGCTCAAAAGGAAGAGGAAAAGCTTTCTGCACCTACTATCCCTCAATCTTATCCTTGGTTTGTAATTTCTGATGGAAAATATCAAGAGAGACAAATTTTTTTCAGCATATCAGAAAATCGTTTTTCCACAAAGTCAATCCCAGAGATGCGCAATAAAATGATATACGCTAATACTAACGGTTGGTTAGTGTTGAAAGATGTGGACTCTTTAGATTTGTGTGTTATGAATCCTATATCTAAGGAGGTTGTGCAGCTCCCGCGATTGGAAACCATTGATGATTGTCGTATTTGCATTTTGTCCTCGCCACCTAGTGACCCAAATGATCACTGTCACATAATCTTCTTTAATAGTAAAAGATCCATATTTTACTTTTGCCAGCCCAGTGATAACAAATTTGGTCAACAAGAATTTGAAGATAGAGGAATATTGGATGCAACAATGTATGGGGGAAAACTTTACATTTTGACTTTCCAAGAATTATTTTTGGCTGAATTTATAGGGTCAGAACTTCGATTTACGGTGTCAGGAATGGAGTTAACTAAGCTACCCCCTCCAAGGATAGTACGTTTCTGGACATATTTGATTGAATCTTGTGGTGAGCTACTGTATGTTCACATGATATTCTTTCCAGCTCACACGGTTTATGGTTTCTTAATTTTTCAAATGGATCATGCGGAAAAGAAATGGATCCAAGTGAAAAGCATAGGCGAGCGAACTATTTTTCTTGCCAACAACAAGGGTATGTCTTGTATTGCAAGAGAAAGGGGGGTCAAGCAAAATTCAATCTACTTTACAGAGTATCGTGATCGATTTCTCTATGTTTTTGACTTAGAAGATTATGGCATATCAAAATCACTACCGTGCCCTATTGTAAGCTATTATGGGATAAACATTGATTGGGTTATGTTATAATATGTTTGATTGGGTTATGTTATGTTATGTCTGCAAGGCAGCAATTGAAGCAGTGGGAGTTGCTGTGTTACACGCTAGAGTGGATGTGCCTCTGTTTCAAATTTGCTTTATCTTTTTATTCGAATTTGTTTAGGAAAGATAATAATAGCAATCTGAATTGTTATCAGATTAGAGTATTAGGGATAGCAATCTGAATTGTTATCAGATTGGAGTATTAGGGAGTTTGGTTAGGAATCGTGCTTATCCTTATCTAGATGTTGAGTTGTTTAAGGATGTTGGAGTTGTTTATTGTTATCTTGGACTGTAAAGCTATTTATATAGCTTTGCGTTATATCAATAAAATCAATCAGAATATTATTCAGAAATTGCTCTTGAGAGGTCTGATTTTCCTCGAATTAAAACCATATTTATTCTCTTGATCAGGTCTGTTACAACAAAGAATCACCACAGCTCCTCGCGGTAGACGTGGTGGAAGTCGTGGTAGAGGTGGTCGTAACATGATATATTTTTCAAATTTGAAATTACCTATAACCTCAATTGAAACCTTTTTTTTTTTTTTTTGAGAATCAATTCATAACCTCAGTTGAAACATAATTGAAGCTTGAAGATGATTTAACTTTTGACCGCATGTGTACAACAAAATAATCATGATTCATGAATATAGGTAGAAACAAATAAAAGAAATAAAGTTGAAGATCAAATCAGCTAGGTATGGTGTATGTTCGAACAATAATCGAGGTACAACATACTGGTCATAAAATTTATCCAAACACATTTTAGTACTTATGTTATTGTACGTGTGACATGTAATATTTCTAGTTTGGTCAGTATTTATTGTTGCAGAATCTGGATTTGAGAGCATATATCCAATTCAACTCGATATTAACACCAACCAAAACAAACTTGTAGACTTGTAAACTGAGTATTCTATTATTTTTTAACCAAAAAAAAAAAAAAGCTTCTAAAATTTTAGATTCCTAATTGGATAATCACATAAATAAAATAAAATAAAAAATGTGACACCTCTTTATACAAACCAACCCCTATTACTACAAAATATCAGGAGTTTACCATGCTCTAACAAACTAGAGCCCCAAAATTAGCAAGCTAGCTTTACCTTCATTTGTTTGCGCCCACCTATTTATACACATGAAACCTCTCAAGTCCACCAACCAAACAAAAAACTCTAAACTCCTGCAAAGATAGTACCTGTTCAGCTTCTGCTCTTCATGTACATCTGACAATGCTACTAGACTTCCCGTCACTAAGTTGGACATCAAGAATCAAAAGTAAGGGCGTTACCATTAGCTCTGAAGAAGATAATACATCATCTAAATCCTTATTTAAAACCCCCACCAAATAAAGATAGGCATCCCATATCACAGATAATAAATACTAGACGAATATCCAGCATATAACAATTAACATAATGGAAGGATAGGAGGAAAATAGAACCCAAATTGGCTTACTTTATAAGTTACAAACTTCTAGCCAACGTTGCACTCAGTGGAATTTCCTATAAAACCTTCTCCACAAAGATGTATCACCATCTGACAATCCATATCCTCCATCTTCTTCATCACTCTCAATATCAACTCTGCTGTATCTCTTTTCAGTGTATGCCGTTGTTTGTCACCTCTGCAGGCGCAGGATATGCATGATAACATCAGGGGCAAGAGTACCCTTGCATGGTCTTCCCTGCCTTGTCTATTAGACTCCATAATCTATTCACAGATATTAAGTATCAGAAAATTACTTGCAATAAATAAGTCAGCGTCCCTACCAAAACAATAGAAGGAGAAGACCTGGGGGTGGGTGAAGGAGGCTAAAGATAGTACCTGTTCAGCGTTGGCAGGCATTGTAGGAGCATCACTTGCCATAGGAGCCCAGAGCTTTACATTCTTTTCTATCCCACAAGTAGCAAGAATAGGAATATGGGGATGGGGCGCAAGATGATTTACAACATGGCGATCACCTACCATTAAACGCACTAATTTAGCTCCCTTCTTCTTCCAAATAAATATATGGCCACAAGCAGACCCACTCAAGACATATTCATCATTGGGGCCAAAGAAACTCACTACTTTAACTGTCTTCGAATTTCTATGGCCCAAGTAAACCTGTGGCTCTTCATTTTTCAAAAGATCTTCAGTTGGGGCAGATGATGATGGGGGGCCCAACCCCGTGTACTTTTGAAATAGATAAATGAGTTCATCGTTGTACAAGACAAGAAGTTCACTTGTATTAGAGTAAGACAACCCTGTGATGTGAAAGTTGTTGGTCGCAATGCATTCACAGGTCTATCTAGATTACTTGATGCATTCAATTGGCATTTTCTCAAGTCATAAACACGTGCATATTCATCAGATCCTCCAACAGCAATGTAATTCGAATTTCTTGGGTCAATTACAATGGCATTCAAACTTACGTTCTTTGGAGGCCGCTTACTATTTTCTGTCAATGAGGAGCAACAGAAAAGTTTTGTAGCAGAACTACTTCGCAAATCAAACTGAAAGGGAAAAGGAAATAACTAAATCTCAAAATAGAAGGGAGAAATAAGAGCATCAATAACCAGCATATCATAAATTAAACCCACATGTTGAACAAAACTGTCTTCACCACAGCTATATAATATGTGTGGACTTCCTGGCTCCAGAGCAAGCTTGTGCACACGGCCTTGGTGCATGCCCAACATTTTCGTATCAACTTGGCCATCCTCCAAGACCTGGCCAAGCCTTACCTGCAAGGGGAAAAACACGTTCATAATGGTTAGAAAATAAGCCAAAATCTAAGCAAGTGGGTAAAGATAGAACAGTTTACCCAGACTGTTAGGATGGAAATTACTAAAATTCTTATAATTTTCAGGCAGCACAGTGGACAAAATGGACAGAATGAACAAAATCTTCTGCAGGCAAACAACTCCCACATTTTATGGTTTAGTTTCTTCAAAATCTTTTTTTCCAAATAACAGCCTATAACATTTGAGGCTTCTCTGGACAAAGTGATTATAGCACATCAAAATACAAAACTATAAAATAATGAAAGAGGTCAACAGTCAAATTGTTTTTCCAATGAAAAAGAAAATTCAATAAAGAGGCCAAAATGGATAATCAGTTCATTGCCAAGTGCATTTCACCAAAAACCAAAATGAATAAGAAAAGGGAAGAGAAGAATTTAGTTATAAATTCACCTGGCCATCAGAGGAAGAAGTCGCTATTTTCCGATCATCAGTGAATGGTATAATTCTGGTCTGGAATATGTTGTCCAAGTGGCCAGAAGGATATGAGAACTGTTTAGTTTTAGTTTCCCAATTCCAAAATATAACTTGTTTGTCATCAGAACCTGATACAAGGAGATCACCAGTAGAGTTGAAATCCACGTCATTTACACAACCTTCATGACCATTTAACTTGCCATAAAGATTTATTTGCTTTACAAGGACCTGCACTGATATGTGAAATCACATAATCAACCATTACAATGCTTCATCAGTTCATATAGATCTTTCTATACAGAGGTATTTGATATGAAGGATCCATAAAGAAGATGCCATCTAACTGAATCGAGAAACAGATGTTTAACAGGAAAAATAAACTTTACTCTTATTTGTTGGCTTTGAAACCTGAAGTGCCTTTCAAACCAGAGAACGTTAATCGGTGGAAGCCCTTTTTTTTTTAAATCAATGCCAAAAGCATGCTTCTATTTGTTGGCTCAGTGACAAAACAAGTCATCAACAAGAGACAGTCTTGCAAATCGGTCTACAGAGGGGATATGTTACATGTTTTTTATAGAAAAAAACAGCAGAGTTAAGAGATCATGTGTTTTTTACTATCCTCAGCAAATGTCTCATTACAAGGCCAATTGAAGGCCGGAATGCTGAATTGTGTAGTTATTAGCTTGAAAGGCAAAACAATGACACCTATGATTTGTTAGTAGCTTGGGCAGCTCCATTATATGTTTGATAGGAGTTGATAGATTATGATTGAGTGATTTGTACACAACCATGCTACTATCATTTGGATTGAATAAAATTTTGATTCATCCAAAAAAAAAATATATCATATTCGCTATGGAACCACATTTAATACAAAACAATAAAGGTAATATATATAAAACAAAACAATTTGGATTTGTACTCTTTTTCTCGTATGTCTCAGTAATTAATCTAACTACAAATAAATCAGGTTGGGCATGGAGTTGTCAAGTAGACTAATTGGGTTTCATCAATATATAAAAAGCAGTAAATGTAAGGCATTTGATAAGAAACGTGGTAAATCATGAAGAAAAGGAGGAGAGGAGCAAGAATTGGAAACCTCAGAAGCAGAGAATTTGCGAGCGAAGCATCTGGGCTTAGTGAAGCCCATCTCTCTCCTGCAAATCTGTGCAAACCCACCTTGAATTCCACCGTAACGAATCTCCATTTTCGCACTGCATTCTAATCTTTATTTTTTTTTGCTATCAACAGAGAGAGAGAGTAAAGACACGACAGAGTCTACAACTTTTTTCTATCACTGTACAATTTTTCTCTCTCTCACTTTTAAATTTTTATTGTTCCAATTTATTTCCTTTGACACAATTATGTCTTTTAAGAATGTGTGTGTGTTTTTTTTTTTTTCTTATGGGAAGAAAATGTGTTATTTGAAGTATAATTTGATCGTCTTTTCTTTAAAAAATTAGCATGACTTACCAAGTTACAATAAAGTATTTTGTTCAAATCAAGGCACCAGCACTCTGAAAAAATTTCCTAAGCTAGCGATTTACCCTACTATGGGCTCACCCATCACAAACAGCGATTAGTCTCTGATTGAAAATTTTAAGGAAACACTGTGGGAAACCAAAAAAAATAATGTATTTTGCCTAAAATAAATAAAAATAAAATTTGCATGTTTAGTTAGCCCTTTGGGATTTGTGAAATGCCTTTTTATTGAGAATGCATGTTCCATTTCTCTTCTTTTTTTTCTTTTTTCTTTTTTGAAATAAAAAATTGAAATCCAACTATGACGATTCTCATTTTTCATTTTATTTCTCATTTCTATTAAAGTAGTTACAATATGTAACCCATTTTGATTTTAAATTTTTAATGCATATTGTCTCTAATGGGGATTTGCTTCCAATCCACTAACCCAACAAAACCAACTCCATCCAACTTAACATTTTGAGTTGATTTTTTTTGGGTTGATGGGTTGGATTGAGTAGAACTTTTATTTTGAGCCTTGGGTTGAGTCAAGTTCGCGTTGATAGTTTTTCAATTTATCTTACCCAACTTGACATACCATAACTATTAGTTTATTTTACTAGCCTTATTTTAATTTTTTGGTTAAAATGCAAAACTCGTTCTTTAAATTTCACCATAAGGAATAAGAACCCTTAAAAATAAAAATAAAATTTTAATTGAATTTAAACTTCAAATATGTGAACTTCTTCTTACTATTCGGTATATATCACCAATTTAACTCCAGATCTACTATTGTCAACAAGGGGTTATAAGCTCATGATCTCTTTCTTAAAGCATTGGATTCCGAAGTCCAAACTACTTCACTACAGGAACAAAGCTTGAAGCCCATAGCCTTTTTAATTAAGGCCCGAGACCCGTTATTTATACAAAGTGGGCAACGGAAGCAAAAACTCCAACTGAAAAGCCATTTGAGCCATAAAAGAAATCATTGGATTACAGGACCCACACTCCAGTGACAACTGACAACCCAAAGAAAAACCAAGGCAATCCAACCCACCACCAATTAAAGAAGAAAGAAAAACAAAAAGAAAGAAGGAAGAAGTAACTAACTGTTAGACTCGTTACTTGCTAACTAGAAAAGCCAGCTAATAGTTGGAACAATTACAATGCAAGAGTAGTAGTATTTATGGACCAATTATTATAAATAAATAAATATTATATGAAGAGTTTTTATTATGTACAATTAATAGTACATAACTATAAGTTTATTTTACTAGCCTTATTTTAATTTTTTGGCTAAAATGTAAAACTCACTCTCTAAATTTCACCATAATAAATAAGAACTCTTAAAAATAAAAATAACATTTTAATTGAATTAAAACTTCAAATATGTGAAGTTCTTCCTTCCATTCAGTATGTATCACCAATTTAACTCCTGATCCACTGTTGTCAACATGGGTATAATCCAAGTGCTATTGTTTAGTGCTTTTCCATGAGATGAAATTTTGGTTGAATGATCACTGAAAAACGAGTGGTACATATTTGTTTTGAGAGAATAGAATACATTACTATTGCCTTGATTCTCTAGAACATTTGGCAAGTAAATCTTGTTATCCATTCCTTTCACTACAGTTGATTCTGAGAACGAACCCCTGAGACTAGTATAGAGTATTTTATTTCCCAAATTACTTACTTTATGCCATATCATCCGTGTTCTCCTTGTGAAGAAGTTCAATGAGAAAACGTAAACACATTGCTGACAATCATGGACCTCAAAAACTGCTAAAAGCTTTCCATTTCCTTTCATCAAGTAACTTCGTTCATGTGAATCACGTAAATGCTCTGGAAGGCCGGTAGAAAATAAAATCCAATGTAATGAGTGTTGGTTAGGTTCTCTTAAGTACTCGTTGAGATCAAATACTCCCACATCTCCTGACCTAAACAAACAATAACACTTCCCTTTGTATAATACAGGATTACATCCGGATAGCACAGAACCCCCCTTAACTCTTCTGATAGTCCAATCCACTTCACCACGCCTAATCAAGGCAACTTCTATAGCTGCAAATGTGAATCCAATAACAAAACAATTTGTAGAAGTTGGTGGCGATGAAAAACACATTGTTTCAAATGGACGACAACTAGGAAGTTCAATCTTAATCTTATTAAAAGGATGAAAGAGAAAGACGCTGCAATCATCCCGAGATAAGAGTAGCCAACCATACTCTGAATAGTGGATGGTTGCATTCAACAATTCTGGAATGTCCATATGATAAGCGTTGTTGTATATTGGGTGAAAAATACGACATTTATAGTTGCCCACGGACATTAAACATGGAGTTTGAGAATGTGGGGAATCCAATAAGGGCAGGAGTGGCCGACTAATAAGACTGCTTGATCGCCATGATTTGCATATTGCATGAAAAGTAGTGAAGTCCCCGCAAAAAAGATGCGCTGACACTAATTGCAGAAGTTCTGGTGGAAGTTGAGACCAAGATTCATTTAGTTTTTTCTTCTCTTGGTCCTTCTCAGAATTAATTTGGACAATTTCTTTAGCCATATACTCCGGAAGCTGCCTCCAAATATAGTCCTTTATCACTTTTTGTTGAGGTATGTTACTGAAAAAAGTTAATATCAAAGGCACTTTAAAAGGTGAATTTGTGGTTTTTGTTTTACAATCATAAAATAAGAAAAAGAAATTTTTTGCATAAACTAATTAGACCATAAAACGTGCAATAGAACCAATATTTGAACCCGATGAAAGTAATAATCTTCTCATTTGAAGAGGAATACAATTTGATTCGATCCTTACTTATTAGAATTTCATTAAATCCTTATATATCACGATCGTGTGTGCACGCAATAAATCCTTATTTAATACATTCAAGTTAGAAAAAGTACCATGTATTCTTCAAAATTTGACTAGAAAACTTTCAAAAAGAAAAAAAAAAGAAAGAAAAAAAAGTTGTAGTAAAGACTGTAATAATCCGTATGATATTGGTTTTTACCATGTACTTTATTCTCTAGACATTGACACTAACAAAACCATATATATAAATATATATATATATATTAAAAATTACTGTTTTCCCTCGCTAAGCCAACACAATCCATCAATCCCCATCAATCCACATAAAAAATCACTAATAAATTTTAAACCCACCTAAAAAACCTCAAAACTAAACAAATTTAACAACAACAAGGTCAAGAACAAAATTCAGGTTTCAAATCCTTCATTCTCAACTATCAAATTATCAAAATAATACTAATAAGAACAACAAGAAGAAGAAGAAAGGTTGAGTCTCGGTTATAAATCCCAATAGATTAGTTAGTCTCTCATAAGTCATAACTAAACAAATATAACAAAAAATCCAAGTCACAACAAACAAAAAAAAATATATTTAAAAAAAAAAAAAAATCAGATGCATACAGTGTGGGAAGTAGCCGCAGTTTTTTTTTTTCGGAGAAACCGGAAGTAGACGCAGTTGATTGTGGTAGTGGGAGCGACTAAATATTGTGATATTTTTAGTCTTAAATAGTAATTTAGATTTCCTAGCCCTAGCAGAATTTTGATGTAATCCTAAACAATGTTGGAGTAGTAGTATCTACGGACCAATTATTATAAATAAATAAATAACTACATAATATATGAAGAGTTTTTATTATGTACAATTACCAATTCTGGTCGGCATTGGATTTCTAATCCTTTTGGGAATGGTAATAACGGATTATATATATAGAGACATCAGCAAAGAAAAAAAAACAGAGATACATACAGCACTTCGAAACTTTAAACTTCAGTTGTTTCACGCTAGGTCTAATGGCTGCCAACATCAATGCTCCTTCGGCTTTGGAGAACGGTAAATTTTGTTTTCGCTGATATAATTTTTGCTTCTCCAACCTTGAACTGTGAAAATAAATTTCAAAGACTGATTTTTCCCAATTGGGTGGGGGGTTTCTTTTTAATTGAATGCTTAAAATATTTATGTGTATTCAAGTTTTTTTTTTTTTTTTTGGGTTATTTTTTATTTGTGCGTGCCAATTTGGTCCAAACAACGTTACCAAACGGCCCCTAAGTCATTTACTAACGGACAAAACTTATGTACAATATCTTAGATGCTGTTCCTTAGGTTCATCTCTTAAGATTGTACCTTATGGCTACTTAACTTAAAAAATACACTTCCATCCATGAGAAAAAAGTCACATGGCAAAATTTTAAGAGATGAACCTAAGGAACAACACCTAAGTACTGTACCTAAGTCTTGCTCTTTACTAACACCCTAGTTAAGGAAATTGCCTTTTATGCACAAACTTCTTGGAACCTAGTCAATGTGCACTATTGAAAAATGTCATTCCTCCTGAAAGTTATGGTCCGTTTGGTTAGAGATTTCTAGTATCATTGTTTAAATGTTGTGGAAATACGTGTTTTAGTATTTAAATACTGAAAATTGTTATTTAAACACCCTTACCAAACACCCCCTAAAAGTCTCAGCCATTAATAGTAAAATTTATATATTGATGAATATAATTAGTTTTATTTATTTATGGTTAAAACCAAATTAGGAGAGCATTCACTCATAAGTTTTAAAACAATTTCTTTATTTTCATTTTATATATCATTTTCCTTTTATAAATTTTGAACTTTAAGAAACAATGATAGAATAGAAAGTTTATCCTTTCTTTTAAGCTAAATTACAAACTACAGTCCTAAAGTTTGGGGGTATTAGATTTTACACCATAAAGTTTCAGATTTTGGATTGGATGAACTAAACATGCGTAGCAAATGTATGTGGCACTTAACAGAAAATATGGACAAAGGGGCTGCTAATGTAAACGGAAAATAACTTCAGGGGTTAAAATCCAAATTCTAAAACTTCAAGGTATAAAATCCAAACACTCCCACACTTTAGGGAGTAAAATCTAAATTTTGAAATTTCAAAGTGTAAAATCCAAACACCCCCAAACTTCAGGCAGTAAAATTCAAATTCTAAAACTTCAAGGTGTAAAATCCAAATACTCCCAAACTTTAAGGGTGTAGTTTGCAATTTAGCCTTTTATTATTATTATTATTATTATTATTATTATTATTATTATTATTTAATGAGGTTTGAGTAGTTTGACATATAGAATACAAAAGATGCATTAAAAACCAATAACTATGAGCATTTAAAACTTGATTCTAGGGGGCAAAATTTGGGAATTGCGTTAAAAGGAGGGGATAGAAATAAGGAAATGGATGAAAACATATCCCATGAATGTAGGGAATTAATTTCAGAAAGGGTAAAAAGTGAGTTCTTTCAATTTATGGTGTTCGTTCCTAATAGTAGTTTTTTATCATCAAACCAATATATCAATCAATTTTTTGTGTAAGTAAGGATTGAACCTTAAATCTCTTATTTAACCATTAGAGACTTACCGGTTGAGCTAACTGGAGTCTGGAACCCACTAGTTTAGCTAAATTCTAATATATGACCACATTCAAAATAGAATTACACTCATGATTTAATGGAGGAAGATATAACTTAAAAGGAAATTTTGTTCAAACACCAAAAGGAAATTAAAATTAATTTGTTGTTCTTAACATCAGTTTTTTTTTTCTACATTTTTTTTTTTTTTTTGGTTTTTAACATGTGATACGGGATTACCTGAATAAATTTCCAATAGAGATCATTGCTGAGAAAGTTAAAAGGTAAAAAAGAAAAAGAAAAAAACAAAAAAAAAAGTTAGAATGTTGTCATTCAAATTTTGTAATTAATTGCAAATTGATTATCTAAAAGAAATTGTGGAGAAATTTGAGATGGTAAACCTTGAAAAGATGTATGCACTTTCTATACGTATACAAAGTTAAAGAACAACTCTATGTTATAGCAACTCATTCTTTTCACACAATTCTACCTACTAGCCATTTTATTCCTTTCGTACATTCAAGAATTATCATTTGATTTTTTTTAATACACAAATTTTTTCTTAAATGTTTTATTTGCGTTAGGTTTTTCTTTACTTCCAAACTCTTTGGTTGAATACCAACTTCTAACTCAAATATCTTAGCCAATCTAAATCTAATTTAAAATTTCAAATACATAAATGATAATTCATTTCAAATTCAGTTTTATATTTGAGATACCATTTTGGCATGCTCTATCATCGACAACAGAGAAATGATCAGCCTTCTCTCTCTCTCTCTCTCTCATATATAAGATTTAATGATTTCTCACAATTTTTTAAACAATTTCAGTTTCTTATGGACATTTGGGTTGCATAATATAGGAATTTGAGTGATGGAGTAGAGAATTCCACATATTCACATTTTCTTTTCTTTTATTGCCTCCTCTCTATCACACACACATTCACGCACTAATTAGGCTCTCTTTTCTCTTTTCCTCTTTTGATACCCTTTAAGTCTGATTATCCTCATTTAAACTAATTTTGAGTCTCAGCTAATATTGATGGACCTTGGGGACTTTCTTAATATGTTTGTTCTCTTTGAAACCAATTTTGACACATAAAATTTGATAAATCTATAAGAATTCACTAGTTTATTAGGTTTCTTGATTCAAGAAATCTTGCAGTCCAAAACTTTATGACCATTAAACTTTATGCCATCTAACTGAATCGAGAAACAGAAGTTTAACAGGAAAAATAAACTTTACTTTTAATTGTTGACTTTGAAACTTGAAGTGCCTTTCAAACCAGAGAACGTTAATCGGTGAAAGCCCTTTTTTTTTTTTTTTTTTTTTTTAAATCAGTGCCAAAAGCACACTTCTATTTGTTGGCTCAGTGACAAAAATAGGTCATCAACAAGAGACAGTCTTGCAAATCGGTCTACAGAGGGGATATGTTATGCTTTTTTTATAGAAGAAAACAGCAGACTTCAGAGATCGTGTGTATTTTACTGTCCTCAACAAATGTCCGATTATAAGGCCAATTGAAGGCTGGAATGCTGAATTGTGTAGTTATTTGTCAAAATATTGTTGACTGCAAAGATCAGAAATAGAAGAAGAAGAAGAAAGATGCAGCAGCTCAAGCTAACAAAAGATGAAGAGTGTTGGAAGATGTTGACTCAGGCAGAGAGGCAGAGCATCAAAACAGAGTATTGGAAGAATTGCAGTTGTGCACTAAACGACAGTGGTAGCTGATACGACCTGTAGTTTTACAATTAGTTAAATTAATAGCTAGTTTATATATGAACACATGTAATGATTTGATTGGTTGTAGGGGTTAGATCCGTATAATGTGGAGTTAGTTATCTCAGTCTTGTATCAGTCCTTGTATATATACCTCTTGTAGATTCAGTTTCTAATTAATGCAATTGAATGAAAGTTTTCTTCAATCTTGCTTTTCTCTCTAGCTTGTTCTCTCTCTCTCTTTCTGGTTTACTTTCCTAGCTCTTTGTTTTCATACATTATTAGCTTGAAAGGCAAAACACTGATTGATTGATTTGTACACAACCATGCTACTATCATTGTGTTTGTACAAAAATAATATTTGTACTTTTCGTTTGGATTGAATAAAATTTTGATTCATCCAAAAAAAAAAAAAGTTCATATTCACCATGGAACCACATTTAAAACAAAACAATAAAGGTACTAAAAATAAAATTACATGAAATGCTTGAACAGTATTTTGCCATATGGTAAGAAAAGAAAGCAAGGAAAAGGAAACAGAATTCTAGATTTCAACAACATAAAACCGTATAACAAATTAATTAAAATTTGAGGTAATGTGTTTCGTCAATATATAAAAAGCAGTAAATGTAAGGCATTTGATAAGAAACGTGGTAAATCATGAAGAAAAGGAGGAGAGGAGCAAGAATTGGAAACCTCAGAAGCAGAGAATCTGCGAGCGAAGCATCTGGGCTTAGTGAAGCCCATCTCTCTCCTGCAAACCTGTGCAAACCCACCTTGAATTCCACCATAACGAATCTCCATTTTCGCACTGCATTCTGATCTTTTTCTTCTTTTCTTTTTTTGCCATCAGCAGAGGGAGAGTAGAGACACGACAGAGTAAACAACTTTTTTCTTAACTCATCTTGATCGGTCCATCACTTTCAATCTTTCTCTCTCTCACTTTTAAATTTTTAATGTTCCAATTTATTTCCTTTTACACAATTATCCCATGTCTTTCAAGAAAATGCGTGTGTTTTTTTTCCTAATGGGAAGAACGTGGGTTATTTGGACGTCCCTCTTCTTTGAAAAATTAGCATGACTCACCTAGTTACAATAAGCATTTTGCCAAAAAAAAATAAATATAAAATTTGCATGTTTAGTTAGCTATTAGGGATTTGTGAAATGCATTTTTATTGAGAATTCATGTTCCATTCTCTTCTTTTTTGAAGTAAAAAATTAAAATCCAACTATGATGATTCTCATTTTTCATTCTATTTCTCAGTTCTATTAAAGTAGTTACAATCTGTAAAACATTTTGATTTTAAGTTTTTAATGCATAACATCTCTAATTAGGGGTTTGCATCCAATCCACTAACCCAACAAAACTAACTCCATCCAACTTGACATCTTGAGTTGATGGATTGGATTGAGTAGAAATTTTATTTTGAGCCTTGGGTTGAGTTGAGTTCACGTTAATAGTTATTCAATCCATCTAACCCAACTCGACATACCATAACTATAAGTTCATTTTACATTTTTACTAGCCTTATTTTAATTCTTTGGCTAAAATGCAAAACCCACTCTCTAATTTTCACCATAATAAATTTCAGTCTTTTAACTTTGCTTTCGGTCAATTCAGTTCTACAAGTTTAAAAAATGTTCAATCAAGTCCCTCCGTTTGATTTCATCAACTACACCGTTGGTTTTTTTTTTTTTTTTTTGGTTAATTTCTCCATTTAAAAAATCTATAGGAATTTTTTAATTTTATTTTTTGAAGAAACAAAAGTTTTAAAATTAGAAAACTTAACCATAGTTTTAATAACTAGACCAGACTAGCTAGTTGAACTAAAACTTGAGTACCAATCCGGTCTGATAAAAACCCCTAAAATTGGCCAAAACAAGTAAAATTTAGGAATTAGGAGCAAAAGAAGTTCTTTGACTGTAATGGTTTTTAAAACCATGATCCTAACTCTAATCTGATAATCTCTAAAACTCTCTTCTCTTTCTATAATCTCTCAGACTCTTTCTCTAGGTTGGACGCAAGTAAGCTCCTTTCCAAGCTTCGTTCATTGCCGAACACTAAGGTCAGTCGCTCCCCACTCCTCACTGGTCACCGTCGTTACTTGGCAATGGTCCTCTTTCTCTTAGCTTGGTTCGATTGGGCCAATCTCCCTCTCTTTGCATTTTCTTGTCAAACCCTCATCGAAGTTCCAACCCATGGCTGGGCTGTTATGTTTGTATTTTTTGTTGTTGTTGGTTTCAGAGTTTGGTGAACAACCCATTTAAGCTTTCTCTTCGATCTGATCTGGGTCTCCTTGGATTCTCTCGCGTCAATCTAATCTAGGTCTCCTAGGATTCATTCTTTCTCTCCAATCTAATTTGGGTTTTCAAGGTTGGTTTTTGGTCAAATTGGTTCTTATTCTAGTTTTTTTTTTTTTTTTTTTTTTTTTTTTTTTTTTTTTTTTAATTCAAATGAGCCCCAAAATTGAAAAATCCAGAAACACTGTTTCCTTGGTAAATAAACAATAATTGTTTATGGGTAACAAATTTGAAAATTGTATATGCTAGTGATGATTGATGTTGGATGTTCTTGTTCTTGCTTGATGTGCTCTGTTATGAATTTGTGTATTGAAATTTTGTTTTTAGATGACACTTTTAGTTGTGATCAATATAAATAAATTTTATGTTTTTTGTGTATTGGATTTGTTGAATTCATGTATTGTTTATGGGATTTCTTCATTTTTTTTTAAATAATAATAATAAATTAGATTTTTGCATTTTTTTAATTTGAAATTTTTTTAAAATAAATAATAAATAATACTACACTTATTGATAAAGCATTAACAGAAGTTAGTGGAAGCCTTGAATTCAACACTTTCGAAACTTAGAGGACTAAATTGACCGAAAAGAAAGTTAGAGGACTAAAATGAATTATGGTGAAACTTAGAGAATAAACTTTGCATTTTAGCCTAATTTTTTAGTTTGATTTATTAGAACATAGGGCTTCTCATCATGACTTTCGATTAATCTAATTTACATGATCGATCTTGCTCCCCTACTGATGGATAATGCAATAGGATCAGTACAATCAGAACCAATTTTAGTTCTAAATGTTTTGTGTGTTATCCAGAATTATAAAGGTTATCAAATGGAGAAAAACTCAACTGGATATACAGATATGAGTGAAGTCTCACATTGAATAATGATGAGAAGAGTGGGTAGAAAATATAAGATAGTTGAGTTCATACCCATTGAGCTTTGGTATAACTGAATTATATAGCATCGACGCATGATAATAGAGTACTACTGTTAAAACTCGAAACTAAGGAATAGTTACCACAATACAATTAATAAATAATTTTTACAAAATTTATAATTGAATTTAAACTTCAAATATGTGAAGTTCTTCGTGCCATTTAGTACATATCACCAATTTAACTCCTGGTCTGTTGTCGTCAACATGGGTATAATCCAAGTGCTGTTGTTTAGTGCTTTTCCATGAGATGAAATTTTGGTTAAATGATCACTGAAAAACGAATGGTACTTATTTGTTTTGAGAGAGTAGAATACATTACTATTGTCTTGATTCTCTAGAACCTTTGGCAAGTAAATCTTGTAACAAGAATAAATCTTGTTACTATTGTCTTGATTCTCTAGGACATTAAACATGGAGTTTGAGAATGTGGGGAATCCAATAAGGGCAGGAGTGGACGACTAATAAGACTGCTTGATCGCCATGATTTGCATATTGCACGAAAAGTAGTGAAGTCCCTGCAAAAAAGATGTGCTGACACTAATTGCAGAAGTTCTGGTGGAAATTGAGACCAAGATTCATTTAGTTTTTTTCTTCTCTTGGTCCTTCTCAGAATTAATTCGGACAATTTCTTTAACCATATACTCCGGAAGTTGCCTCCAAATATAGTCCTTTATCACTTTTTGTTGAGGTATGATACTGAAAAAAGTTAATACCAAAGGCACTTTAAAAAGTGAATTTTTGGTTTTTGTTTTACAATCATAAAATAAAAATTAAAAATTAAAAAAAAAAATTTGCATAAACTAACTAGACCATAAAACGTAGAACCAATATTAGAACCCGATTAAAGTAATAATTTTCTCATTTGAAGAGGAATACAATTTGATTCAATCCTTACTTATTAAAATTTCATTAAATCCTTATTTATTAAGGTCGTGTGTGCACGCAATAAATCCTTATTTAATAAATAAGTCAAAGTAAAAAAAATACCATGTATTCTTTGAAATTTTTCTAGAAAATTTTCAAAAAGAAAAAAAAAAAATTGTAGTAAAGACTGTAATAATCCATATGATATTGGTTTTTACCATTTACTTTATTCTCTAGACATTGACACTAACAAAACCATAAATATATATATATATATAT
>JARYZH020001690.1:0-23749 GCA_030021035.2 Notholithocarpus densiflorus | reverse complement strand
TTTATTTTTTAAAACAAAAAGAGAGAGAAAATATAAATAATTTAATGATAAGGAGGATGTCGTTGAATTTCAATATTGAGTAAAATAGAAGAGAAAAAAAAAATTAAAAGATATAACAATAAACACTAAATTACCCAAATTATGGTATGTAATGGAATACAATTTTATTTTTATCTACTATCTTTAATTTTTTATAATGTAATCGGATAAAATTTAACAATCAAAGATCAAAATAATAATAATAATAATAATAATAATAATAATAATAATAATAATAATAATAACTTAAAACACAAAACTAAATCATATCAACCTAAATTAGAGTTCTTAAAAACACAAAAATTTATCAACCTAAAGCGGAGATGCAATAAAAAATAAAAATCCACCAAAACATTGAGGGAGAAAGAGTGGGAAATAACCACTTTTTTGTGAGAGAAAATTATGTAAAGAATGGAAGAGTGAATGACAAATTTATACTAAAATGATGATAATAAAAAAGAAACAAAATAAAGGAAGATAAAAGGAAAGAGGAAGAGTGATATCAAGGTAGAATGTTTGGGAGATGAAAAGGTAAATGGAAGGAGAAAGGTTGGAGAAAGTGTAAATGTTAAAAAAAAATGAGTACAATTTGATGAGCACAATAAAAAATTACATTTTTTATTTTTTAAAACAAAAAGAGAGAGAGAAAATATAAATATTTTAATGATAAGGAGGATGTGGTTGAATTTCAATATTGAGTAAAATAGAAGAGAAGAAAAATAAAAAGATATAACAATAAACACTAAATTACCCAAATTATGGTATGTAATGGAATAAAATTTTATTTTTATCTACTAACTTTGATTTTTTATAATGTAATCGGATAAAATTTAACAATCAAAGAGCAAAATAATAATAATAATAACTTAAAACACAAAACTAAATCATATCAACCTAAATTAGAGTTTTTAAAAGCACAAAAATTTATCAACCTAAAGCGAAGATGCAATAAAAAATAAAAATCCACCAAAACATTGAGAGAGAGAGAGAGAGAGAGAGAGAGAGAGAGAGAGAGAGAGAACCTTTTTGTGAGAGAAAACTATGCAAAGAATGGAAAAGAGTGACAAATTTATAGTAAGAGGGAAGGGATAAGAAGAGACAAATAAAAGAAGATGAAGGGAAAGATGAATAGCAATATTAAAGAAGAGGGTAGTGGGGAGATGAAAAGATAAAGAGAGAAGAAAGGTTGAAGAAAGTGTAAATATTTAAAAAAAAAAAAGTGAATTTAAAAAAAATTATAGGAAAATTGGAAATAAAAAAGAAATATATATAGATGTTAAAACCGACAAATATGAATATGTAAAGTCAATAATCTATTTCTATATATTTTTTTTGTAAAAAAAATAGGAATAAATAATAAATAATAAATATGTGGCAAATGACGTGGCGATGAGGTGGCGCAACAGGAGCTCAGTAGCAATAAATGTCACGCTTTAGCTTTTAGTAATATATAGATGTGTTTATTGGTGACCTCTATATATGATTGTAAACATTCTTGCCTTCTATGTAGAACACGCCTTTAATATGATTGTTGAGATATTTATGGCTTCTTCTTGCAGATGTCGGACACAATGCTTGAGGATATTGACGACGGCCTTTGGTTCCAAAATTCCAACTGTTTCTATGGCTTGAGAGCAAGCGTGAGGATTTCGGATAAGCAAAATGAGAACCGGTACAGGCTTTTCCAATGTTGCCCAAAGGACTCGTGGGTTTTTTCATCGGTGTATTCCCTTGAAGACGCCATTGTCATATGCAGAGGATTTCCAGCAACTTCAAGAAGAGCTATGTGTATTGCGAGAGGAATTGAGGGTCATGCATGACAAGGTCCACCCCATTGTTGAGACAAAAAAAAAAAAAAAAAATGGTAAAGATTATGTTCATTGAATGGTGTCTGTTATGCACCGTGCTTGCAGTACTGCTAACTATGACAATGGTGTAAACGAAACTGTTATGATGGCCACTTCGTTCTTGCTGTGTAACCAAATGTTTTAGGCAGGCTTCCTTGTTCTTGTACTGAAAAATGATGACAATAGTTATAATGAATTGGCTTAAATGGGTTAATTCCCTGTGTTTTAGTTGAGGATAATGAATTGCTGAAATTGCAATTAACTGTTGAGGAGACTAAGAAAAAAAAATAATTCAGCAATGGTTTATCCCCATTATTCTCTAAGCATTGTTAGGATAAAGTAATTTGGAGGATGCTTTCCCAGGCATGAAACAAACATTTCATGAAACATGTAAAAGGCCATTAAATTATTACAATTTCAGCTAAACCTCTACACAACTTAGCCTAATACAATTGATTATCGTTAGTTAAACCCAACTAACACCTTAAACAGCCTTAGAATTCAAACAGAAAATAATATCCTACCATTTACAGAAAGCAAAACTAATATAATACTATGCAAATTCAATCTTAAGGGTACAAAAGCAAGTTTGAATATCAAACTAGGCCCCAAAAAAATTTCAATATCAAACTAACAGTTGTGCCTTCATATGTTATGTCTTTCAATTAATGCCTATGCAAATCACCTCAAAACTCGATTCATTTTTTGGATTTTTATGAGGCTGGAGGAATTTCATCATATTATTCTTACTCCCTAGGGTTTATTTTGTTTTCATGAAATTTGAGCTTTACTAATTTCATCATGGCCTTTGCTGCTGATATGAAAAAGTACCAGTTGGAAGAAATAGGATAAAACAAACAATCTAGTTGGTGATTGAAGAAGGCAATCACTTGCAATAGCATTAAACAAGTGTGACTGCCACGCATAGAGATATATAAGCCTCCTCCAATCACCCTTTCCAAATTTCTTCAGTCCAGCTAAAATTATGATACAAAAGGAAAATCAACAACCAAAAAATAACATTGAACTATATATACCAATACAATCTGGCACTCTTAGATCACCCCTGGCATTGCCATAACATTTCATACACAACTAAATACTAATAAATTATAATTATCATATGAAAGGCCACATGAGCACAAAACAGTAAAACAACTTGGGATCAATGGTAATCTTTATAATTTGATGGAAACTACTTGATTCACTATGGAAATCACAAAATCCATTAAGTTCAATATTAATTCCCAGCAATGGTCATACTTACAAAACAACCAAGTAGTTGGACCCATATCCTTACAAAATATTACAAGATAGAAGGGTAACAATGTCAACAACAGTTTATGGTTCCATGTTGTCCACAAATACATTTTCCCAAAAAGCTCAATCACAGTTGGCTGTGTAATCTGCCCACATAGCAACAGTTATCGCATCATGGTACTTTGACATCGCTTGTTGTGCCCGAGCATTAAAAGCTTCTTCAGTGCCCCCACTGCCTACGCGTGCAGCTCCCGCTATGCTTGCGTCGCTGTTACGTACAAATGTTCCTTCCCACACATGGAACATTTCATCCACCCAATTATACATGCGGATAAAGTTGTGCAGTGCACAACAAGCGGTCACAATCAGCCGTTGTCTAGAGATGGAGAAGGAGTGCATTTTAGTCAGGATCGGGAACCTCACCTTCAACACGCCAAAGCATCATTCAATCACCATCCGCAATGAAGAATGCCTATAATTGAACAACTCCTGTGGGGCAGTAGGCTATCGGTTTGCACCCCGAAACTCCTAGGCATGGTAGCATACGGACTTGTGTGGGGGGAGGAATGCATTGCCTATTGCGTACCCCGAGTCAACGATGTTAGTTTTTAGACCCCTTAAAACACAATTGAATTAACCTAGGTAATTAGCCAAGTTGTTACTTAGTCAAATTATTCAAATCTAGGTTAACACAATCAAACAATCATATCATGCAAAGCAGCGGAAAATAAAGAACACACGATATGATGATCCAGGAAACCAAACCGGTAAAAACCTGGGGAGGATTTATCCTAGCTATCCTCAAGGTAAACTTGAATCCACTAACTTGAAAGAGTCGAAGTTCATACAATAAGACTTACAAACTCCCCGTTTGACTTCTTATTGCTACCCACCAGTAGAACTTACTGACACGACCACGTGCAAGCTCCGAGACCATGGACTCCTTCTTTCTTGGATTCACCACCAGATACAAGCACACCCGCTTGTGTTTCTTTAAGCTTTTTAATGCAGCAACTGAAAGATCATCAAGTTCTTGAAGAAAACTCCACCTTGATAATCCTAAGCTTGTGTGAAGGAAAGCTTCTCAAGGATCTCACAAGAGATTCACACAAACAGCAATATGAGCAACATCTAAAACATGGCTAGGGTTTGCCTTATATACCTAGACAAAACATAAAACCCTAAGACGATTTAATGAGCTAGGGCTGAGTTGGAATTCTGCAGAAAAACGCATCAGACCCGAAATTCGATCGATCCAGCCTAAGCTTCGATCGATCGAGCCAGGCTGAGATGCACAGTAATTTCTGCATCAGCTCGATTCCAACTTTACATAAAATATACAACTTTGAGCAAGTCTAAACAAGACTAAACAACTTGTTTTGATCATGGTTTGCCAACAATACAAATTAGAATTCTAAATACATTAATTCTAAGTCTTTAGAACCCAACAAACTCCCCATTTGGTAATCCGTGACAAAACACACCTAAAAGCTCAAAGTTTACAAAGAAAAGCCCTTTACAAAAAAATGCTCAACAATAAATTCAATCCTAACTACTATCCATCAGTTGCAAGTGTAGACAGCAGCTTAATTTAATCAACCTGTATTTTTCCTGAAACACTTAAACAAAATGCATAAATGCATGTGTGACAGAAAAACAGTAAATTAACAAATATGCAAAAACAAATATGCAAACTAACTCTCCCCCTAAGTTAGATACAACAAAACATACTTGTATTTTCCACACATAGACAATGTAAATCCTTGATTTCACTCAACACTAAATAAAGACATATATCAATGAATAACATCATAAATATAAATCAAAAACCCCTACAAGAAACATATAAAACAATAAAAGTATCTCCCCCTATCATGTATAGCCCAACAAAAATACATCAAGAAAGGTAAATACACAGTGAAGCACCTAGATACAATCTAAACTCCACAAGCTCCAGTGACAAAAAGTAATCTCCCCTTGAAAAACGAAAACCCCTACAAGTGTCTAAATCCAAATGTACTCCCCCTTTTTGTGACACAATGCCAAAGGACAATCAAAATCCATCATCAAAAGGAGGTGGTGGTGAGGAACGTCGCAACTGTGCCAACTCTGTGCGCAAAGCACGCATCTCATCGAGCATGTCCACCAAAAGCTGTCCATGAGCCGCCTGAATGGTCAAGACATGATCCAATGTACGTCGAATGTCTGAATCATCCGAAGTAGTCGGTGGAGGAACATCAGCAGGAGCAGCAGCAACACCAGACGCTTCAGCAGTATTAGCACCTGTAGAAGAAGGAGGAGGGGGAACATCACCAGAAGACTCACGTCTAGGACGTTTAGAGCTTTCTCTCAAATGAGCAGCCCTCTGCCTGAGGAAAGTGGCACCTATGGGGGCAATAACATGAACGGGCTCACCAGTAGGGAAGACATCTAAATCGAGAAACAACAAAATCCTATGAATAAAAATAGGATGAATAAGAGCATGAGCAACAGCAGAACTCCTATGAACCTCGTTCAAAGAACGAAGAAACAGATGAGGAAAACTGATAGGAGTATCAGTAACAAGAGCGTACAAAAATGTACATCGCTCAAGTGGAATGGTGTGGAGATGAGAAATAGGCCACAAAGAATGACACGCTATCCTAAAGAAAAGATAGGTAGTCTCAGTGAGCTCAGCAGAAGTGATCCGAGGATCAGAACCCCACCAGATAGAAGATCCAGTGATGTAAGACATGATGTCATCCAAGGGAGGAGACTCATCATAGGGAAAAACAGGATGCTGAACCACAGGCACCCCAAGAGCATCAGCCACTACATCAGGGGTAATGGTGAACTCTACACCTCTTATCCAGCTCTTGACTAAAGTGTTGGAATCATAGACGTGGACAGAGCGATTCGAGTAGAACTCTCTAATCAGGGCAGGCGGGGGTGGATGATCTACCTCCAACAAAGATAGCCAGCCCCTATGCTTAAAGTGTGCCCTAATGGCAGGATCAATCTCATTTAGCACAACAGAACGCTCAGCCCAAATCTTTCTCTTACAATTTAGCTTCTCATAAACCTCCCTATTTTTCTCACTCGGAAACAACTGACGCCAAGAAGGAGACTCAGAAGAAGTGGAGGGTGTCCTATGGGCTCTAGTCTTCCTAGGCATGGAGCTAGGGTAAGGACAAGGACACACAGCCAAACACAAAAAAACAAAGAGAAAAACCAAAAGCAGACTGCAAGTTAGCACAAATAGAACAAAAACTATATGATGCATAAACAGTTAAATGTCATGATGCATGCGCTAATGCAGTGAAACTAAGTTCAATTTAAGTTCAAATTCACAAAATTGGCTTAAGCATAGAGTTTCTAAGAAAAACCCCAAAATTTTGAAAAACCACTTGTTCAATTTTTTAATAAATTGACCAATTGATCATCACACAAGATAGAAGACAGATTATAATGATTAATTACATCAATCCAACAAGCCAATTTCATCAATCAAACCTATTTTGAACAAAATCCCCAATTCGGGTTAATTACAAGCCCTAGAATTTTCAATTTCTCAAAGACCATAAAATTGATCAAATTAAACCACAAGGATCATGATTATAACATCCTAGAACAAAAACCCAATGATCAATTTCACAAAATAAGGTTTGAATCATTAGAAAACCCAAAAAAATGCTAAGTTCGAAAATAACCCTTCAATGCATGAAAAAATGCATGTAAAACTGAAAATAAATGAAAAAGAAAGGGTAATATGGACATACCGGCTTATGGAGAGAGAAACCTTGCAAGAAATTAGGAGGAAAATGACAAAAAATTTGCTGTGGAGCCTTGCAGAGTCGGAGAGAGAGAGAAAAGTTTGAAAAAGTTTGAAAAAGATAAGTTGAACAAGTCAAAATCAGATTTTTAAAAACCTTATTCACGATTTTCAATTGATCGAAAATCAATTTCGATTGATCGAAACAGACAGAGGCTCACTTAAAATTTTGAATGCAATTTCGATTGATCGAAAAACAAATTGGATCAATCGAAATTCTGGAAAACAGAATATTTGGAAAAATAAAACGGTTTTTGAAAAAACTCCTCAAAGCATTGAATATAAGGAATAAAATGCATGAGTATGAGATGAAATGCTTTTCCAAAAAACAAGTTTTAAACCCATTTTTCCAAAATTTAGATTTTAAATTCTCAAGCATCAAATACATTTTGCATAAAACTCAAGGTATTTTCAAACTTGGTTGGTCAGACCAAAAAACACACACAATAACATGTACAATGTTTAGCAAAGAGTAACTTGTGTAGTGTGTGATACTAGCAAAAACTAGAGATACATTTGAGGTGATATGTGAATAGCAATCAAACACAAAGTCTACAAAATTCATCACATAGAATTTTAAAGAGACTATCACCTAAAGTGTTACATCATATAACTCCCACATCTCTTAGATCATAAGCTTGTAATCATGTAAGTTTCTTGAATTTGCCTCATATTGTACACACAATTTTAATTTATTCAGAAACTTATTAAAAAGCCAGGATAATGTACACACCAATTTTATTTATTAAGCAATTAAACCGAGGCTACACCTTATGTTCTTTTTGTGCATGTGCTACACTTTCTCGAGCACAAAATCTTACGATATGCACGAAGGTGTTCATGATTGGCTAGTGAACAGTGGTGAGATGGTTATTTATGCCTTTCTCAAAAGGTTCAAGTCCGACAGTCAAAAACATGTGATTTCAAAATCAAGACAAAGTTATCAAAACTATGAACATCTTTCCCACACAACATGCACTACAAAGTTTTGACTAGTAAAGTGCAGAAAGTAAGCTCATCAAAGCTAAACAAGGTACAAGAGACATGTTATATGTAAATAAATTGACCAACCTAGTTTTCAAAAATCAAGAGAATAGTGCAAAATACTATTTGCGTCCTTTTCCTTCTCTTTTGTTTATTTTTTTTATTTTTAAAATTAAAAAAAAAAAACACCTAGAATGAAATGCATGAATGTTATGCAATGCAAATCCTAGAAAAAGAAAACAAAAACAAAGAACAAATGGTCACAAAGAGTATAACAATGAAGCACAAGGACCATGTCAGAAGGACTTAATTAGATTGAGCCTTTTGCATCCAAAACCTTTTAGACGCACTACGAGCATTGGAGTTCTTATTCACATAGGAATGATTTCCAACTCCAGGATTGGAATAAAGGTTTAGAGCCTTTACCAATTCACTAATGAGTACCATAGGATCTTGTGCTTGAGGCACAGGTACTCTTGGTTTGTTTGCTCTCTTAGCAGCTTGCAGCTTGTAACAATTTGGACGAATGTGTCCAGACTTTCCACAAAAATGACATACCCATGCAGGTTTATCATGTGACTTGTCCTTAGAAAGGATAGACTGCTTAGGTTTAGACTCTTTCAGATCAACCCTAATCTTCCTAGATGGTGAAACTTTTATGGGTTTGACAACCTCACTCACAGGGGGTTTGACAGTTTCACTCACAACCTCATTCACAGAAGGTTCAGAAGAAGATGAAGGAACAAAATTTGTGGAATGGGGTGTAGACACGGAGATGCTTTTAACAAACCCTAATCCAGATTTGTCAGAAGGAGACTTTTGAACACTCAGCATTTGATCAAGTTTAGAACTAGCAGATCTAGCAATAGATAAATCAAGTTCCAATGATTTAACTTTATCAAGCAATAACATATTCTCAGTTTTCACATTGTTCAAAAGTTCATTTGCATCAAACAGTTTTACAAGCAAATTCTTCTTATCAAGCTCAAGAGATTCAATTTTCTTCAAGCCAAAATCAACATTCATAGCATTCTTTGCAGTAACTTTGCAAAGTTTATTGTAAGCCTTTTGAAGATTTGCATCCTCAGAGAGTTCCTCATCAGAAGGATTCTCTTCAGCAGATATACTTTCATTTACTACAACAGTAGCAGTGAAAGCTATGAAGTTTCCATCCTCGTCACACCTAGACTCATCATCAGAAACTTCATCACCACTAAGGGTTACAGCCATAGCCTTGCCCTTAGACTTTAAGTAAGTAGGACACTCAGATTTCATGTGACCATACCCTTGACATCCAAAACATTGAGGACCCATAGAATTATTTGAAGACTAACCTACTTTTTCTCTAGGTTTTTCAGTGTTGTTAACCTAAGTGGAATCATTCTTCCTAAAGTTTCTAGGTTCAGCAATGTTCGTACCTCTTGCCCTTCTGTTACTATTCCTAAGAAAGTTTCTAAAATTCTTGGCAAGGTAGGCAATCTCTGTAGCAGAGAGCTCATTATCAAATCCACCAACCTCAACATCATCAACTGACTTAAGAGCCATTGATTTGGATTTGCTTGTTTTGGGTAGCTCCAACTCATAAGATTGAAGTGATCCTACAAGTTCATCAACAGGGATGGAGTCCACATCCTTGCTCTCAGTGATGGCAGTCACCTTGGGTCTAAAGTCTTCAGTCAAAGATCTAAGAATCTTCCTAACAATTTTAGGTTGATCATAGATTTCACCCAAGTTATATGCAGTATTAACAATATCATTAAGTTTAGCATAGAATTCATCAAAAGATTCATCATCAGACATCCTAATGCTTTCAAATTTAGAAGTTAACTGCTGCAATTTGTTGATTTTGACAACCTTTGTGCCTTCATGCACAATCTGGAGGATATTCCAAGCAGTATGAGCAATCTCAACATTTGAGATTCTCTTAAATTCCTCCATAGAAACAGCGTTAAAGATAGCATTCATAGCTTTGCTATTGAACGCGACTGCTTCTTTTTGAGAAGTTTCCCACTCACTAATAGGAGTAGTGGGCTTCTTCCATCCGTACTCAACGGAGTTCTAGACTCTCTCATCAATTGATTTCAGGAATGCTTTCATCCTTACTTTCCAATAAGCATAATTATTCCCATCAAAGTGAGGAGGAATAACAAGAGAGTGTCCGTGTTCCATGATAGCAAGGGTCAAGGATCAGCTCAGAGATCAAAAGATCAACAACAAGAGAGCTACCTGCTCTGATACCACTTGTTAGTTTTTAGACCCCTGAAAACACAATTGAATTAACCTAGGTAATTAGCCAAGTTGTTACTTAGTCAAATTATTCAAATCTAGGTTAACACAATCAAACAATGATATCATGCAAAGCAGCGGAAAATAAAGAACACACGATATGATGACCCAGGAAACCAAACCGGTAAAAGCCTAGGGAGGATTTAACCTAGCTATCCTCAAGGTAAACTTGAATCCACTAACTTGAAAGAATCGAAGTTCATACAATAAGACTTACAAACTCCCCGTTTGACTTCTTATTGCTACCCACTAGTAGAACTTACTGACACGACCACGTGCAAGCTCCGAGACCACGGACTCCTTCTTTCTTGGATTCACCACCAGATACAAGCACACCCGCTTGTGTTTCTTTAAGCTTTTTAATGCAGCAACTGAATGATCATCAAGTTCTTGAAGAAAACTCCACCTTGATAATCCTAAGCTTGTGTGAAGGAAAGCTCCTCAAGGATCTCACAAGAGATTCACATAAACAACAATATGAGCAACATCTAAAACGTGGCTAGGGTTTGCCATATATACCTAGACAAAACATAAAACCCTAAGACGTTTTAATGAGCTAGGGCTGAGTTGGAATTCTGCAGAAAAATGCATCAGACCTGAAATTCGATCAATCCAGCCTAAGCTTCGATCGATCGAGCCAGGCTGAGATGCACAGTAATTTCTGTGTCAGCTCGATTCCAACTTTACATAAAATATACAACTTTGAGCAAGTCTAAACAAGACTAAACAACTTGTTTTGATCATGGTTTGCTAACAATACAAATTAGAATTCTAAATACATTAATTCTAAGTCTTTAGAACCTAACAAATGAGATAGTATGGTCCTGCAATAAGAGTGATAACCATTGGCAATTAATGTTACCCAACACAAGTATTTTTAAGTGACAATAAAGTGCCATTGCAAAAAGATCACCATACAGCCACTACTTCTCCATTATTTCTCAGTTAATTTTGTTTAAGTGCCATTGCAAAAACTAACAATGCTATGTCATGTCATGTGCTAATCCGACCTTGTTTGCCATTAAACCATTGATCAACCATGTGATTCCTATCAATCGTGGATGTGAAATAAAGAAAATAATGTGCAACAAATGATTCATACCCCCTAAGACATCATCCCAAAAGAAAGAAAGATACAAATACAGTCACTTTGTTGTGAAAATCTGAATAGATCCACCAACAGCTGATTCGGAAAAATAGGCAATATCAACCAACAATATGACTTGGGATTCACCGGCAATAACAGGTAGAAAATAAGCAAAAATGGGTCCCAGGTAGCTATATTTAACCAAATGAATACACCATGATAAGACATTACCCATCAATAATTCAATTATTTTTATGTGTCTCAACGTATAGAACTTATGCTTACAAAATATATATATACAGAAAAAACTTTGCAACAATCAATGACCAAAACATTATTCTATTCCCATCTCCTAACAAAAGCTCAGCCCCACCATCATTCAACAAACTTCTTCTTCTTCTTTTGCCTCTTCTTCTTGTTTCACAAAATCAATCAATGGCTGTAACTCAAGTTCCAGTCAAGAAATTACCTAGACTCCAGATCAAATGTTCCATTAAAAACAAGGTCAACAATACCCTTTTTTTTTTGGTTATTCCTATGCATATATACATGACACATCCCTTTCCGTTATTTGTTTCTTGTCATTGAAAACATAACTATGCTAACAAACTTCTCTACAAAACAAGACCTAGTTGGATCAACTTCAGTCACACCTTTTTTCAACTGGTTGATGTCTGAAACTATGAATTGTTTGTTACAGGTTTGTGCGATAAAGCTACAACACATGTGAATATTTATCACCCACAACACATTTGAATAGTAACACCACAATCGGATTCTCACGCTGCTACTACTACTTCCTCCATAAACTTGGACTCTCTTATTGCTGGTACCTCTTAATCTATTTCCCCAACACCCCTGTGCCTCTTTCTATATCTATAGTACATAACTTTGTCTTTGTACACCTTAGTTCTCATTTCATATTTCAGGGGAATCCAATCATGGGTTTCATTTTCATGCCTTTCTTTTAATTGTTTTCGTCATTTTTCTTTTTTAAGGAATTGGTTGTAGATCTTTTATAGTAGTAGTTTTAATTTAGATATCAACATACTCCTATAATTAATCAACTGATAGGCCAAGAATGTTTTGACCCCTTGTGATAAATTAACCAATTGATTTAGCCAAGTTAATTAATTAATTCAATTAACATGCAAAACGCGTGGTAGCACAAACAAATCACCAATTAACTAAATGCAGCGAAAATTAAATTGACACGGTGATTTATTTACGAATAGGGAAAACTACACAGCAAAAACCCCACCAGGTGATTTTAAGTTCACCACTCCCGAGAATCTACTATTATCAAAACAAGCGGTTACAAGTAAAGGAATCTCAGTGCCTTATACCAACCTACAGTTGAACCCTTACCCCAATACCCAATTGGACTTGTTCTGTAGTAACAATCTCTCCTATTCAATGCACGGCTCCAAGTACAAGACTAACCAATATATGCACGGATCCCAGTACGCGACTTAATCACCAACATGAGAAAGATGTTGGTTGCAAAGTTCTTCAGTTCATCACATGATGAAGATCAAGAAGTTCCTTGGTCACAAAACCCTACGGTGTACAAACACAACAACTTCTTCAATAGAAAGATGAACTAGGGCAAATTTTGTCTCCGGTCACAATTTGCATGAACACAACTTTGCTTCACACTTGCGCAACCTTTGACGGCCCTCAAAACAATCCTTATATATGTTTAGGGTTATGAGAAAAGAAAGCCCAAACATATACACACGGATTGGATGCAAAATAGAACTGAAAATCTGTTTTTCATAAATCTCGATAGATAGGGTATCTATCAAGCTAGCTATCAAGCTTCGAGCTTCAGCAGCTTTTTAAACCTCGATAGATACTAGCTATTGAGCTAGCTATCGAGCTTTAAAATCCAACACTTCTTCACTTATTTCTTGGATAGACTTGCATGGCTTTAACACTTGAACTTGAAACCTTGTTTCTTGAAGCATTAAACACATCCTAGATCTACCCAATTACAAGTAAAGTGTGTTTTGTCAAAGGATTAGCCAATTACATAAAATATTGACATATGTTCCTAACATCAAATCACATATGTCCTAACATCAACTGTAAGACTCATTATCATTAATCCAACCCCCCAAAAAGTTAATTACGATGTTAATATTTTCTTCTTTGATTTGTTATCAAGATGAAGTGGCTGTGCCTATGTAGTGTCAGTGTTTGTATGAAATCATGTCAAGTTGGTGCTTCTTTCTTCTGAACATGTGCAGAAAAGGATCAGCCAACCAATTTTCTACTGATATATGTATAACACTTACAATCCTACCTTGTCATTTGAAAGTATGCTTCCAATAACTATTACAATGATTTGTTGTAATGTATGATACTATGATTCCCCCCCTCTCTCAAAACTCTTCATGCTACAGTATAATATGATATATATGTTGTAGTGAAGAACTCTAGAAATAGACACAACAAATAAATAATTATGTACAAAATTGAAATTTTGCTATTACAAGTTTTATTGGAAGACTGAATTGAAGAGGAAGAGACTAATTTTTACCTCTAGGTGGCCAAGGGAACTCATACTCAGCATGTCCAAGTGCGTCCTACAAGACTCTTGAATCATTCGCACTCCCTTCCCATCCAGCATGCACATACGTAAACTGCATGTCGAAGTTGCATGCACACATCATGTTTTGGGCGATGTCACTCCGTCTATCTCTGAATGTGGTGGTCCTACTGGATGGGGTAGAAGCACTTATGTGCGTTCCATCGATGGCCCCCACACATTTCTGTTAACAAAATAAGTAGCTCTAATTAGGTAAATTAAACTTGGGGAATTCCAATGTTTGGACAGATTGGATCCACCATTGGTGCAAACTTCTTCAAAACAATGTCAATCAAGTAAAAATTGGTAGTGTCATTGGAAATATTGCTTAATGTATCTAATGTCAAGCATAGTGAATTCTTCAATTTAGCTTTTGAATGTGTAAGTATGATACATTTTTAACAACATTAACAAAGACAGAATTTCTAGTGCAGGGAAAATAGGATACATGGCAAGGCAAGAATGATTTTATATGTTCAAATCAACAAAATGAGTTACTAATACCAAATAATTGTTCATTCCTACCAAGACTTCAATGCAAGCAACATTTAGGACACTGTCATGCATTCATGAAACAACAATGCTTTGTAAAAGCAAAAGCAACATGACACATTTATATCATTGATTTTAAATACTTTAGTTTGAAATTGTTCAGATGAATTTGGATGCTGTACAGTCAAATTTTTGCAAAAACCGTTGTTGACTCAATGTATTTAATAATATACTAACCCTTCTATTTAATTGCCAGTGCACTCACTAGATTTTCAAAATGAACAAGATAATTGACTAATTTTCATTGAATGTGACTATGTGAGCACAGTTGACCAAAAAAAAAAATTTCTTTTCAAGTCTAATATTTGTAACTTTTTTCACCAATCAATCTTATGGAGAAACTATGCTTTTGAGATTTTCATGCCTATACATTAATTTACCTTAGATATCAGTTATAAGACTTGAAATAGACAAATCAACAATATAATAACTCTTTAGTGACAAGGAGGAGGACAAAAACTGGCCAGGTAAAATTCAAACCTGTTGTCCTTGGACTAGGGGAAAGTACAATCACAAGGTGACAAAAAGAATGACATGAGCAAAAAATAAGATCTGTTTGGTATAAAGAAAATAATTCTGAAGTTACCCTTCATTGAAGACCCCCTGCCCATTGGCCCATAGCCATATAGGGTAGGGAAAAGAAGGTACTAATGAAAACCTCTACCTAGAGGCAGAGGATACTACAACATAACACAATGAAAAGTTGGAAACACATAATTCTAAACTAAACAGTAAAATTCTTATAATGTGAAAATAAGAAGGGCAAAATTATTGATCTAATATGACACTCCTACTCCTAATTTTTTAACTAGTTTAATTTTGTTAACTAGAAACACGTATTTACTATTTTGCAGTGAAATGCACAAACCTTGCAATCAGATCTCTTTCACACTTCAAATTGTTTTCTTTCTATTCTCTATTACAGATCTTTCACATTTAATGAATCAAAGTGATAATTTATCTAAGGCTAAAAAAAGAAAAATCAAAGCATACCTCAAACCATGGATAATATTTCTCATTCCCTCGAAGTGAATGAGGAAGCTCAGCTGCATCAGTGTCGGGCTGGATGATGAGACATCCCAAAGCATGGATAGCCCGCAAGGCATGCCGGAACCGCCTTTGAATGGTCTCGAGAGAATGTTGGAAGCGGTTGGCAGTTAGCCGGAAGTCAGCGTTGTGTCCGACGATAAATAGCAATGTCCCAATAGCCTCCTCCACTGAAACAATACCAGTGTCCTCCTCTAATAGGTGAAGCCGTTTCAACTCATTACACAAGTACCTAAAAATGTTCTTGTCCATGCGAAAGATGTCGTAACACACTTGGGGATTTCCTTCTAGTACTTCTTGGATGTACGACCTCTCACTCAGGATACTAGTGCACATAGGTTGCTTCATGTAGTACTTTTGAACATACTCTATACATAGCTGAACGTAGGCTGTGGCAATCTCGAGCTCGACATCACTATCGTACTCATCTGAATCGGAATCGGCCATGACTGAATCATGATCTAAATCGGCGTCAGCCATAACTGAATCACACTTGTGGGCAACCAACAAATTCACATGAGCCACGATAAAGAAGTACATATATATATATATATATATATATGAGTATATATAATTCTGCATAAGGAGATATGTGTGTGTATTTATATTCACACACACACATATCTATATATATGTTACAAATACAATATATGTATATCCCAGTTACTCCATGTACATAAATATATGTGTGTGTATATATATATATATATATATATATATCACCAAACAAAACAATTCATAGAAGAGAAGACAACCACAAAACATATTTCATACATAAATAGCATAGATGTCCAAAGCATTCAACATAATAAAGGAAGGAAGCATGCAAACATTGTCCAAAATATTAACATAATACAGACTTTGACTATTGAAATTAAAGCAAAATAAGACTACTAATTGTTGCCACGGCTATCTAAACGGCGCACACCATCAACCACCCCTACCACTACTGCAGTCCACCCCCAATAAACTCAATCCAAGCCCTTCTTCTATCTACTGTCATAGCAAAGAAAGCGGCTCTACTCTTGGGGTTATGAAACTCCGTTACGACCTTGCAATATGTGACATGATCCACATCGGTGTGCTCGTTGAGCAGTGTTATAGCTTGCGTAATTGACTCAGTGTCACCCCCCGCAAAAAAACTCTCCGGCGTCGGTGGACTTTTTCCCCCTCTGGTTCCTTATGTTAGTAAACCCCCAAATTGCCTTAATCATGGTTTCAAGAGAGCCTCCTTTCTTCCTTTTTTTGCTTGAATGAGACGGTTCAACTGGCCGCTTGAATGAGTGTGGGCAGCTCCTCCACTCGGTGTGGGCAGCTCCTCCACGTCGTCCACACTATCGGCTTTAACATTGACATGTACCCCCGATGATAGGAAGGCTGCGTCTAGCTCTCTCTCTTCGAAACTGTTTGGAGCTGGTTGGGCAGATGATATTTGGAGGAAACCCATGGCTATGTTCACATTGAAAAGCCTGCCCAACAACTCGTAGTGTTGTAGCCCCTTTTTGCGGAACTCCCTGCATTGATGGTTGGCCTATTAACAACCATATATATTGGGTTAAATGACTTATTTATATAAAAACCAATACAAATCAGATGGGTAATTATAATAACCCTATTACTTTATGTGTTATGATTTGAAACCTTGCCTACCATCCACTCTTAGATACCAAAAAAATAAAAAGTAATAGCATTTCATCAAAATTTAACTTTATACCAAAATTACACATGTATTCTACAGTAATAAACCCCTTAGATAATATTTTATTCCATTTCTAAAAGCATCAGCATGAAAAAATGCTACAAAAGATGCACAGTAATTTCTGTGTCAGCTCGATTCCAACTTTACATAAAATATACAACTTTGAGCAAGTCTAAACAAGACTAAACAACTTGTTTTGATCATGGTTTGCTAACAATACAAATTAGAATTCTAAATACATTAATTCTAAGTCTTTAGAACCTAACAAATGAGATAGTATGGTCCTGCAATAAGAGTGATAACCATTGGCAATTAATGTTACCCAACACAAGTATTTTTAAGTGACAATAAAGTGCCATTGCAAAAAGATCACCATACAGCCACTACTTCTCCATTATTTCTCAGTTAATTTTGTTTAAGTGCCATTGCAAAAACTAACAATGCTATGTCATGTCATGTGCTAATCCGACCTTGTTTGCCATTAAACCATTGATCAACCATGTGATTCCTATCAATCGTGGATGTGAAATAAAGAAAATAATGTGCAACAAATGATTCATACCCCCTAAGACATCATCCCAAAAGAAAGAAAGATACAAATACAGTCACTTTGTTGTGAAAATCTGAATAGATCCACCAACAGCTGATTCGGAAAAATAGGCAATATCAACCAACAATATGACTTGGGATTCACCGGCAATAACAGGTAGAAAATAAGCAAAAATGGGTCCCAGGTAGCTATATTTAACCAAATGAATACACCATGATAAGACATTACCCATCAATAATTCAATTATTTTTATGTGTCTCAACGTATAGAACTTATGCTTACAAAATATATATATACAGAAAAAACTTTGCAACAATCAATGACCAAAACATTATTCTATTCCCATCTCCTAACAAAAGCTCAGCCCCACCATCATTCAACAAACTTCTTCTTCTTCTTTTGCCTCTTCTTCTTGTTTCACAAAATCAATCAATGGCTGTAACTCAAGTTCCAGTCAAGAAATTACCTAGACTCCAGATCAAATGTTCCATTAAAAACAAGGTCAACAATACCCTTTTTTTTTTGGTTATTCCTATGCATATATACATGACACATCCCTTTCCGTTATTTGTTTCTTGTCATTGAAAACATAACTATGCTAACAAACTTCTCTACAAAACAAGACCTAGTTGGATCAACTTCAGTCACACCTTTTTTCAACTGGTTGATGTCTGAAACTATGAATTGTTTGTTACAGGTTTGTGCGATAAAGCTACAACACATGTGAATATTTATCACCCACAACACATTTGAATAGTAACACCACAATCGGATTCTCACGCTGCTACTACTACTTCCTCCATAAACTTGGACTCTCTTATTGCTGGTACCTCTTAATCTATTTCCCCAACACCCCTGTGCCTCTTTCTATATCTATAGTACATAACTTTGTCTTTGTACACCTTAGTTCTCATTTCATATTTCAGGGGAATCCAATCATGGGTTTCATTTTCATGCCTTTCTTTTAATTGTTTTCGTCATTTTTCTTTTTTAAGGAATTGGTTGTAGATCTTTTATAGTAGTAGTTTTAATTTAGATATCAACATACTCCTATAATTAATCAACTGATAGGCCAAGAATGTTTTGACCCCTTGTGATAAATTAACCAATTGATTTAGCCAAGTTAATTAATTAATTCAATTAACATGCAAAACGCGTGGTAGCACAAACAAATCACCAATTAACTAAATGCAGCGAAAATTAAATTGACACGGTGATTTATTTACGAATAGGGAAAACTACACAGCAAAAACCCCACCAGGTGATTTTAAGTTCACCACTCCCGAGAATCTACTATTATCAAAACAAGCGGTTACAAGTAAAGGAATCTCAGTGCCTTATACCAACCTACAGTTGAACCCTTACCCCAATACCCAATTGGACTTGTTCTGTAGTAACAATCTCTCCTATTCAATGCACGGCTCCAAGTACAAGACTAACCAATATATGCACGGATCCCAGTACGCGACTTAATCACCAACATGAGAAAGATGTTGGTTGCAAAGTTCTTCAGTTCATCACATGATGAAGATCAAGAAGTTCCTTGGTCACAAAACCCTACGGTGTACAAACACAACAACTTCTTCAATAGAAAGATGAACTAGGGCAAATTTTGTCTCCGGTCACAATTTGCATGAACACAACTTTGCTTCACACTTGCGCAACCTTTGACGGCCCTCAAAACAATCCTTATATATGTTTAGGGTTATGAGAAAAGAAAGCCCAAACATATACACACGGATTGGATGCAAAATAGAACTGAAAATCTGTTTTTCATAAATCTCGATAGATAGGGTATCTATCAAGCTAGCTATCAAGCTTCGAGCTTCAGCAGCTTTTTAAACCTCGATAGATACTAGCTATTGAGCTAGCTATCGAGCTTTAAAATCCAACACTTCTTCACTTATTTCTTGGATAGACTTGCATGGCTTTAACACTTGAACTTGAAACCTTGTTTCTTGAAGCATTAAACACATCCTAGATCTACCCAATTACAAGTAAAGTGTGTTTTGTCAAAGGATTAGCCAATTACATAAAATATTGACATATGTTCCTAACATCAAATCACATATGTCCTAACATCAACTGTAAGACTCATTATCATTAATCCAACCCCCCAAAAAGTTAATTACGATGTTAATATTTTCTTCTTTGATTTGTTATCAAGATGAAGTGGCTGTGCCTATGTAGTGTCAGTGTTTGTATGAAATCATGTCAAGTTGGTGCTTCTTTCTTCTGAACATGTGCAGAAAAGGATCAGCCAACCAATTTTCTACTGATATATGTATAACACTTACAATCCTACCTTGTCATTTGAAAGTATGCTTCCAATAACTATTACAATGATTTGTTGTAATGTATGATACTATGATTCCCCCCCTCTCTCAAAACTCTTCATGCTACAGTATAATATGATATATATGTTGTAGTGAAGAACTCTAGAAATAGACACAACAAATAAATAATTATGTACAAAATTGAAATTTTGCTATTACAAGTTTTATTGGAAGACTGAATTGAAGAGGAAGAGACTAATTTTTACCTCTAGGTGGCCAAGGGAACTCATACTCAGCATGTCCAAGTGCGTCCTACAAGACTCTTGAATCATTCGCACTCCCTTCCCATCCAGCATGCACATACGTAAACTGCATGTCGAAGTTGCATGCACACATCATGTTTTGGGCGATGTCACTCCGTCTATCTCTGAATGTGGTGGTCCTACTGGATGGGGTAGAAGCACTTATGTGCGTTCCATCGATGGCCCCCACACATTTCTGTTAACAAAATAAGTAGCTCTAATTAGGTAAATTAAACTTGGGGAATTCCAATGTTTGGACAGATTGGATCCACCATTGGTGCAAACTTCTTCAAAACAATGTCAATCAAGTAAAAATTGGTAGTGTCATTGGAAATATTGCTTAATGTATCTAATGTCAAGCATAGTGAATTCTTCAATTTAGCTTTTGAATGTGTAAGTATGATACATTTTTAACAACATTAACAAAGACAGAATTTCTAGTGCAGGGAAAATAGGATACATGGCAAGGCAAGAATGATTTTATATGTTCAAATCAACAAAATGAGTTACTAATACCAAATAATTGTTCATTCCTACCAAGACTTCAATGCAAGCAACATTTAGGACACTGTCATGCATTCATGAAACAACAATGCTTTGTAAAAGCAAAAGCAACATGACACATTTATATCATTGATTTTAAATACTTTAGTTTGAAATTGTTCAGATGAATTTGGATGCTGTACAGTCAAATTTTTGCAAAAACCGTTGTTGACTCAATGTATTTAATAATATACTAACCCTTCTATTTAATTGCCAGTGCACTCACTAGATTTTCAAAATGAACAAGATAATTGACTAATTTTCATTGAATGTGACTATGTGAGCACAGTTGACCAAAAAAAAAAATTTCTTTTCAAGTCTAATATTTGTAACTTTTTTCACCAATCAATCTTATGGAGAAACTATGCTTTTGAGATTTTCATGCCTATACATTAATTTACCTTAGATATCAGTTATAAGACTTGAAATAGACAAATCAACAATATAATAACTCTTTAGTGACAAGGAGGAGGACAAAAACTGGCCAGGTAAAATTCAAACCTGTTGTCCTTGGACTAGGGGAAAGTACAATCACAAGGTGACAAAAAGAATGACATGAGCAAAAATATTTTGAATAAACCCCATATTCTTGATATGCAAGGAAAGGTAAAAAAAGATTTAGCAGAAACTAACCTCCATTAAATTCATCTTAGTTTCTTTTTAATGGATTCTAATCTTGTTTGGTAGACCAAATAAAGGAAAATTATATAATATTAATCAAACCCTTTAACAAATAGACCACCTTAATTTTTATTTTAGTCAATTTAGTAGATCTGAGACACTCAAGTGTTTAAAATTTGGGCCATGCTATTATGAGCACAAGGTAGAATTTAGCGTCATTTTAATTAGAACCATAAACCATGCATATAGCTAATTGTAATAAATTTTGTTTGGAGTATGTTAAAGGACTTACAGCAATTGCACTAGCCCATGCTGCCTCACTTCCCGTCACCGTATTTGTAATGGGGTCCCATCCCATTCCCGTACATCCGATGAGCTGGGAGAATGTACGGTGTCGACCTTTCAATCTTTGATATTTTTGCGTAAGTTGTGCTTTGTTGTAATTTTTATTCGTGTGTAAGTTAAACTTCTTAACAATGGTTGTCCAAAGTCCGGTCTTGAACTGGCCTTGGGGCATATTTCCTTTAACTTCCTCCTCTAACAGTATATCAATGAAATGCTTCTCCATTGGGGGAGGCCACAACTTCCCATCCTCGGCATCAGTTGTGGCATTTTCCGTCTAAATAAATTGTGTTATACTCACACAGACTCGTCATTTGAAATTTTATGATACGGATTAAAAAACATTAACTTCCTACTCACTAAAACTTCCAAGCAGCAGGCATATAAGAGAAACTAAGGTCTAAATCTAAAAATTTTAAGACAGATTTTATGAATGTTCATATAAGCAAGGCCAAGGACCATAAATGATCATATATCGTAGTGATGATATGAGAACACAATAATTTAAGTGGCTGCAAAGTTGCTAACAAAGAGGACTAACACAAATTTGCACATTTGAAGAACATATAAAAGTCTTGTAATTATAATGGAGTAGTACAGACATAAATTACATATCAACAACAATCATTTCTCAATAACTCTCAACAACAATCGTTATTATAACTAGTCGCATACCCGCGTGTTGCGCGTGATAATTTTTTTAGGATGGTCTCATTAAATATTTTATTAATACTATAATTTTAGTTATTAACCATTGGTTTTTCATTAGTTTTTAAGTTAATAAAAATCTTAAATATACATTTTTTTACCTTTACACACACACACACACACACACACATATAGTGAATCTTTACACATACCTTTAAGAAAACTTTATATATTCCACTTTTTTGAATGCGTAAAATTATAGACTACTACTCCATAATGATAGTGGCTAATTAATTATATATTTTTTTTAGTGATCTCATTTGTCACGCTTCTTGCCATTATCATATATTTACTAACTGATGATTTGCATAACAAAGACGATAAATGAGAGGTAGCATTGTTCATTAGATTTTCGAAAGTAATAGTGTATGAAAATTTTATATTTATATATATATATATATATTATAAATAAGGTTAAATGAAATGTCAAAAGATGGATTTTTAAATTTTCTAACTTTATTTCTTATGTAATTTCTATTACTATTAGAGAACATCTCTTTTTTAGTTATGATTAATATGGTTTCCATAGTTAGAGTTTAATTAGTTTTAAATTTAAATTTAGTACTATAATTGTATTTAATTGTTGATTGTTGATTTAATTTTTTAAGTGAATTTAACGGTTTATGTTACTACACTGTAAAGTTTTTAATGTTCTCCACACGATAATCTCTATTTTATTTTTTACTTCTCCTTACAACCTCTTTGTTTTCCAATCAATGATTACTAATTGACGTTTGGTTTTTTTTTTCTTTATCTACTCTTTATTACTTTGTATTGGTTTTTTTCTATACCATCTCTCTCTCTCTCCCCCCCCCCCCCCCCACATTGGCAACCTATCGTTTTCCAAAATTTGATGATGATTCTATGACATTAAATATGCATTATTAGATTTTTTTATATTAATTTACTGTTTCTAACTTGATTTGTTTTGTATTTCATTCTTCCTTTGATGCATTGGGTGTGAGAATGAGTGTTTCCCTAGCATTACTCCACTTAATGTGGACAATTTTATTAATTTAATTTAGGCAAAATATTATATTTAAAATTTTTTTAAATAAAAAAGGAGTGGAAATATAAATAATTTAATGATATATATGGGGATGTGGTTGAATTTAAATGTTAAATAAAATGATATGAGAAAAAAATAAAAATAAAATACATAACAATAAACACTAACTTATCCAAATAATTCTATGTAATAT
>JARYZH020001689.1:0-23759 GCA_030021035.2 Notholithocarpus densiflorus | reverse complement strand
TTTAAAGATGCTTTGGAAGTGATAGTTTATGGTAACATGTAATCTTTCTCTTCCTTCAAGTTAGTCACAGCTTTGATGCATAAATAGATTATTTGTACATTAGCCAATCTCCACATCAGCCCCTCCACTTTGTTTTAGAGTGTATATCTCACTAATTGGTTGATTACCATAAGAAGTAGAAACTGTTCATTACATATATTATATAACTGTTGGGAAATTTAGACCCTGGTTGATAGAATTAACAAGTTTTAAACCCAAGTTGTTAATTAGATTTATTATGAATAAAATTTGTTAAAACAAACAAACATCAATATCATGTCAAAATCATGCAGTGAAAAAAAAAATGACAAGATATGATGACCTAGGAAAACCAATGAAACAAACTAGTTTCACAGTAAAAAACCTGGGGGCAAACCTCCCCGAAAAGCAATCCACTGTAGTAAAGAGAAGTTTTAGATCTAGTACAAAACATTTGTCTCTAGACTCTACAATCCCTGTAGATAAACTCACAGCAGAAACCTTCTACCGCTTCAGAACCTTTGAACTCTTCAATATATGAACGCCACCCTTTTTGCACGGATCCCAGTACGTGACTAACCAATGATGCACGGCTCCCCCGTACATGACTAACACACCAACTTGAAGAAGATGTTGGCTGCAAAGTTCTTCACTTCATCAACAATGAAGATCAAGAAGCACTTGGTTACAGAACCCTAAGGCGCAAAGACGTAGTAGCTTCTTTCAAAGAGAATAAGGCATCGTTCACCTTTTGCATATGTTCTCCTTGTATTCTCTTATGTGACGGCCTCTAAAATAAGCCTTATATATGTCCAGGTTTTTGAGAAAAGAAACCCTACACAAATACATATGCATGGGCCGAAAATCAGAAAATTTGAATTCCCGTAACCTTGATAGATACCTCGATAGATAGCATCTGTCGAGCCTCATCAAACCTCGATAGATAGCTATCTATCCAGCAGTTGTCGAACTATCTGTTCGCAGGTGTCGAGCTATCTGTCTAGCTTTAGTGAACAACGTTTCTTCACTTGTTTCTTGGTCCAATCTTCATGGCTTTAATACTACACTTGAACAACATGTTTCTTGAAGTATTAAACACATCCTAGATCTACCCAATTACAAGTAAAGTGCGTTTTGTCAAAGAATTAGCCAATTACACAAAGTAGTGACATATGTTCCTAACAAGTGAATCACATATATCCTAACAATCTCTCCCTTTGGCAATCCGTGATAAAATCACAACAAACAAATGAACATATGAGAGAAGTCATAAATCACTCAACTCATATTCACTTGTTGAATACAATAAAATCTATCATAACACAAACTCTTGAAAAACTTTGCAAGAAGAGAGTTTGTGGCAAGTACACTTTGACAACCTGTATTTCTGAAACACTTTAAACAAAACTCATCAAGGCATCTTTGTGTGTAACAGAAATAGTAGATTGCATACAAGTAATAAGAAACTTATGTATAAAGATAGAAAAGAAACAACACATGTAAAGGTAGGTGTAGAAGACATACATCATCATAAATATATCAAAGATAAGAACAATGTATGTAAAGATGGTCACAAGACCGTTGTACAAGAAGGAGGTAAGCACTCCCCCTGACATGATGAAACACATCTCCCCCTTATAGAGGCATGTATTTCTAGAGTTAGGTGTGAGTGAATTTTGTTCAACTGTTCCCACCTCACATGTTAAGTCTAGAGTTTGTTTTAGGGTTTTGTCACGAAATAGCCACAGGGAGAGATTGTAAGGTTGAATTTAATCAACCATGTTGTTGGCTTTATTCCGTGCCAAATTTGCTTGTAATTTTGCAATTAGTAACCCTGTATTTAGGTGGGAATCATGTAAGGGTAGTGTGTGAGAGAGTGTGAAGAAATGCTCAAGATTGTTCTGTGAAGCAGGGACTCGCGGCTGGATCTCGCGGGTGGCTCGCGGCTTGCAAGCCGCTAGAAGATGCACACGATTGAAGCATGCAGATAAGCTAAACCGTCATGCCAGCTGTAGCACTACAGGGCAAAAAGTCCAGACTAGCCATTCAGTTAGCTCGCGGCTTGGACTCGCGAATCAGTCAAGTCGCGAGGCCAAGTCGCCAGTCTAATCTGTTATGGAAAAAATGACTCTTCGCATTCCTCTCTCACTCCAGTATAAATACCCCTTATACCCACAAAATATTGAGAGCTTCCAGAGAGAATTTTGAGAGAGAAACCCTAGAGAAAAACAAGATTGACTTATCCACAATCTTTACATAGTGACTCTTCAAATTCCTCAACTCTCACCCTCTCCATTGTTACATCCTTGAGAGGTTCTTTAACCAAATCCTTTTCTCACCTTACCCATATCTGTGAGAAGGCTTTTTGGTGCTTTAGGAAGCAGTTCAGAAGGAACCAATTCATATTGGTTGATGCTATGGGTTATAGCGGAATCTGGTAAGCTAAAGAAGAAATAGGTTCAACGTAACCTCGTTGGAGTAAGAGCTTGGAGGGCTTAGGTACACTAGGTAGATTAGGCTTTGAGGGTCTTCTGCTGTTCATGTATCCCAACTACATTCTTTAGTGGATTATTTACCGCTTGGTGGGCGGTGCAGAGATTTTACACCGAATGTTTCGGTTTCCTCTTCGATAACACATCGTTGTGTTGTCCTTGTGTTTGCATCTCTCCTCCCTTAATCTTTGCCATTTAATTTCTGCTGTGGATGTGATTTTATTTGGTTTAGATTTTTTATTAATTCTGTTATATGCTTATGTTCATATTCCGCACAGTAAATGTTTGATAATAAGCTTGAATTGATAATTTGGAAATTGGGGGTCTAAACGTTCATAGGTGTTTTACACACATTTTGAACATTCATAAAAAAAAAATATATATATATATATATAAAATTTCTTACCAAACAGGCCATTATATATCTTAGCTTAATCCATTTGGGTTATTTCAAATTTGGAAGAAAAGTAAATGTATGACTCAAGTAATTTTCCTTTTTCCTTTTCCTACAAACATAGCAAGAAAAAATATGGTTGCTTGGAGTTTAAAGTATTTGTTTTAATTTTTATTTTTTATTTTTTATTTTTTGGGGATAGCTGAATTTGACTTCGATTTTGCCTTTTATTTTATTTTCGGGTGGAAAATGTAATTGGACTATTTGCGTGCCTTTTTTCTTTTATTTCGCACAAGACTGATTGTTTTGAAATTCATCAATATATATTTGTCACATAAAATAGAGTCTCATTGGTTAGGAATTTAATATAGACAAGTTGCAATTGGTGGAGGCAGAGAAGAAGAAGATAAGAGTACAAGCAAAAAGAGAAGCAAGGTGATATATGAAATAAGTAATTTCTTTTTCTAAAATTTACTTCATTTTTTATTTTATTGATCTAAAAAAAGTGTTTTCAATAATCTGGGAGATGAAATTTTAAGAATAAGCTGCTCACAATTGGTGGAAAAAGATTGAAACTTTGAATTTAGGACACAGGTAATTGCTGGAATTATTTTGAATTGTAGTTTCACTTGAAAGATGCTTTGGAAGTGATAGTTTATGGTAACATGTAATCTTTCTCTTCCTTCAAGTTAGTCACAACTTTGATGCATAAATAGATTATTTGTACATTAGCCAATCTCCACATCAGCCCCTCCACTTTTTTTTAGAGTGTATATCTCACTAATTGGTTGATTACCATAAGAAGTAGAAACTATTCATTACATATATTATATAACTGTTGGGAAATTTAGACGCCGGTTAATAGAATTAACAAGTTTTAAACCCAAGTTGTTAATTAGATTTATTATGAATAAAACTTGTTAAAACAAACAAACATCAATATCATGTCAAAATCATACAACAAAAAAAATTAAAAAAAAAATAAATAAAAAAAAGATGACCCAGGAAAACCAATGAAACAAACTAGTTCCATAGTAAAAATCCTGGGGGGAAACCTTCCCAAAAAGCAATCCATTATAGTAAAGAGAAGTTTCAAATCTAGTACAAAAAATTTGTCTCTAGACTCTACAATCCCCGTAGATGAACTCACAGCAGAAACCTTCTACCGCTTCAAAACCTCTGAACTCTTTAATATATGAACGCCACCCTTTTCGTACGGATCCCGGTACGTAACTAACCAATGATGCACGACTCCCAGTACGTGACTAACACACCAACTTGAAGAAGATGTTGGCTGCAAAGTTCTTCACTTCGTCAATAATGAAGATTAAGAAGCACTTAATTTACAAAACCCTAAGGCGCAAAGACGTAGTAGCTTCTTTCAGAGAGAATAAGGCATCGGTCACCTTTCGCATATATTCTCCTTATATTCTCTTATGTGACGGCCTCTAAAATAAGCCTTATATATGTCTAAGGTTATGTGAAAAGAAATCCTACACAAATACATAAGCATGGGCCGAAAATCAGATCTGAAAATCTGCCGTAACCTCGATAGATAGTATCTGTCGAGCCTCATTAAACCTCGATAGATAGCTATCTGTCAAGTAGGTGTCGAGCTATCTGTCCTCAGGTGTCGAGCTATCTGTCCAGCTTTAGTGAACAGCATTTCTTCACTTGTTTCTTGGTCCAATCTTCATGGCTTTAATACTAGACTTGAACAATATGTTTCATGAAGTATTAAACACATCCTAGATTTACCCAAATACAAGTAAAGTGTGTTTTGTCAAAGGATTAGCCAATTACATGAAGTAGTGACATATGTTCCTAACAAGTGAATCACATATGTCCTAACAATCTCCCCCTTTGGCAATCCGTGACAAAACCACAACAAACAAATGAACATATGAGAGAAGTCATAAATCACTCAACTCATATTCACTTGTTGAATACAATAAAATCTATCCTAACACAAACTCTTGAAAAACTTTGCAAGAAGAGAGTTTATGGCAAGTGGACTTTGACAACCTGTATTTCTGAAACACTTTAAACAAAACTCATCAAGGCATCTTTGTGTGTAAAAGAAATAATAGATTGCATACAAGTAATAAGAAACATGTGTATAAAGATAGAAAAGAAACAACACTTATAAAGGTAGGTGAAGAAGACATACATCATCATAAATATATCAAAGATAAGCACAATGTATGTAAACATGGTCACAAGACCGTTGTACAAGAAGAAGGAGGTAAGCACTCCCCCTAACAAGATGAAACACATCTTTCCCTTACCCCCTAACAAGATGAAACACATCTCCCCCTTACAGAGGCATGTATTTCTCCCCCTAACATGTAGAATTTTAAAAAAAGAAACCACAAGTTTTCCACAATTTCTCCCCCTTTTTGTCATGATTGACAAATGGTACAAGAAGCAAGAAAGATTCACCCGAGAAACATAAAGATGATCAAGGGGGCACAAAGAATCCATAAAAATGCAAGAATGTAATGAAACAGGATGCTATAGATAACAAGATAATAGAAAGATGCAAAACATGTTAAAAACAATGCATGCTCGATCGATCGAGAGGTGTCGAGATGCTATCGAGCCAACCTCGATGGATCGTGAAGCTGTCGAGAAGCTATCGAGGGGACAAAAAGTTTCTCGATCGATCGACCTAACTATCGAGAGGTGTCGAGATTGTGATAAAAATCAACTGAAGAGCTCGATAGAAAAACCAAGTGTCGAGAAGCTGTCGAGATTGCTTAAAAACAGTTTTTCAAGCAAGGAAAAACATAAATATGAATGCTATCAAGCATGCAACTCAACCAAGGATCCAATCAACATTTTAAGCTCTCAAAATCATCTCTCAACAACACTTTTAAGCACATAGATCCCAAAAACACACACACACACACACACACAATAAACAAGTCTAACCAATTTTATATTTCAAAAACAAGTTAAGACAGTTTAGTGAGAATACATTAACACATGTAAACCTTGTGATGGCCAAATCACATTGTACCTGCACATGTATCAGGAGTAGCAAAGAATATTGCGTGTTGTGTGTGAAAAACATCGCAAGATTGCATAAGTGTATACGTGTTATGGCGATTTGAAATATGAGAAAATCACTTTAACTCACACACAATCATAACTATTTGATGGGGACTATCCCCTTCGAGGTACATCCTATAACTCTCACATCTCCTAGAATACATGCTTGCAATCATATTTAAAGCATTTTGATCATTTTGCTTTTTATTTTTCTTTGCATATTTTTCTTTTAAGCAAACCATGTATGGGCATATAAGAGATAGAAAAGAAATACCCAATTATGTTAAGCTTTTAACATTCCAATTTTGCTATGCTGAAGCACACAAATGTCATTCATGATTGGCGGGCAACAGTGGTGAGATGGTTATTTATGCCTTTCTCTTAGGATTTTCTAGTCCTTCCCGTCAAAAAGAGTGATACGAGTGTTAAGTATAAGAGATCACTTAATTTTACTCATCACAAACACAAATACATAAGCATGAGCTGAAAATCAGATTTGAAAATCTAAATTCCCGTAACCTCGATAGATACCTCGATAGATAGTATCTGTCGAGCCTTATTAAACCTCGATAGATAGCTATCTGTCAAGCAGCTGTCGAGCTATCTGTCCGCAGGTGTCCAGCTACCTGTCCAGCTTTAGTAAACAGTTTTTCTTCACTTGTTTCTTGATCCAATCTTCATGGTTTTAATACTAGACTTGAACAACATCTTTCTTGAACTATTAAACACATCCTAGATCTACCCAAATACAAGAAAAGTACGTTTTGTCAAAGGATTAGCCAATTACACAAAATAGTGACATATGTTCCTAACAAGTGAATCACATATGTCCCAACAATAACTATGAAAATGATTGCATAGGAAAACAAAATGATAATTGCTTTAATTATATCTGTAAAATAAGCTTATTACATTTTCTAATTTCTTTCATTATTATATTCAGTTATAGAGTGCAAATCCAAGTGAACGATCAATTGCAAGTCATAAAGTAGCAGAAAATAATAATTCACTCTAACAATTTCTTATAAAATATATAATCTAAGTTCTTAAGTCTTAACTACTTCCAATTTTATACTTATGCCTAAAGTTCTTATAATACTAACAAACTTTGAATTTTTCATCACAATGTGCAGAATCTAGAACCAAATAAGTACCTCAAGAAATTCATTACATGATTGGAAAATCTTATATATCCCAAATAAAAGTTGATGATTACAATTTCAAAGAGGGGTGTGAAGTTTACACCATCACAAGTGCCTTTAAATCTAAGTCTAAAAAACACTACAGAGATATTGTTGCTAATAGCATTCATATTAAACATTTAGAAACACCGGTCAGCAATAATCAAACTATTGCAAATGATCCTATCAGTGCTTCAAATGTAAAATTGCTTGCCAGCTTGCAGTATATAACTAATGACAACATAATAGATGATCTTTCTGGAACTACAAAATTGGTAAGAAAACAAAAACTCATTACTAATTTTATATTATTTGCTTCATCATAACCTTTCTTTCTCATAATGTGTTTTTATTTATTTTTAATCTTATTACAATTTTAAATATAAATGCAAAATAAACAATAATCTGAAAGTGTTTTTTTCCATTATTTTCCAGAATGTGCAATAATATCTTTAAAAAAAAAGCCTCTAAGCATACTTCTGACAGCAACACAGGCAGCTCCTAGAAAAGAAGAAGTAATTCCATATGATATGTCATAATTGTGTTAACTGGGTTCCTACAACTTAATAGCATAGTTTTTTATTTGCTTTTAATGTTAGAAAATGTTTATGAACTTCAAATTCTCTTTAGTGACAATACAACATGCTTTTAATGATAAGTTTCAAATTTGTAGTGTGAGAATTCTTTTTGTGATAAAGATAAGCTCCTTAATTTAAGAGATAAAGAAGAGTTTGGATAAATATGTAGGGTCTACTATTTTCAATTTATTTACAACTTTGTCATCAAAAACATTTTTTGTATCCTGAAAACACCCCCTAGGTGTTTTTAAAATCTTGTTCTAAATCCCAGGAAAAGAGGATACAGTTTTGAAAATTGTATTTAGAAAATATTAGCCAAACAATAAATTCAAGTGTGGGACTCACCATTTTATGGATTGTTAAAAATATATATATATATTTAAAAACTCTTACCATCGCACACCCTTGGTGCGATAGTCACACCACAAGTATAAGTGCTTGTGGGGTGTGGGGGTCAAGGGCTGGGGTTCAAGTCTCCAGGAGGGAGCTTCACACACATATACACTTAGATTATGCTAGAGTAGAAATTCTATCTTGTATCCAAAAAAAAAAAAAAAAACTCGTACCAAACAGGCCATTATATATCTTAGCTTAATCCATTTGGGTTATTTCAAATTTGAAAGAAAAGTAAATGTAAGACTCAAGTAATTTTCCTTTTTCTTTTTCCTACAAACATAGCAAGAATTGATATGGTTACTTGGAGTTTAAAGTATTTGTTTTAACTTTTAATTTTTATTTTTTAGGGATAGATGAATTTGACTTTGATTTTGCCTTTTATTTTATTTTGGGGGAAAATATAATTGGACTATTTGCATGCCTTTTTTCTTCTATATCACACAAGACTGATTGTTTTGAAATTCATCAGTATATATTTGTCACATAAAATAGAGTCTCATTGGTTAGAAATTTAATATAGACAAGTTGCAATTGATGGAGGCAGAGAAGAAGAAGATAAGTCAAGAGTACAAGCAGAAAGAGAAGCAAGGTAATATATGAAATAAGTAATTTTTTTTTCTAAAATTTCCTTTCATTTTTTATTTTATTGATCTAAAAAAAGTGTTTTGAATAATCAGTGAGATGAAATTTTAAAATTAAGCTGCTCACAATTGGTGGAAAAAGATTGAAACTTAGAATTTAGGACACGGGTAATTGCTGGAATTATTTTGAATTGTAGTTTCACTTTAAAGATGCTTTGGAAGTGATAGTTTATGGTAACATGTAATCTTTCTCTTCCTTCAAGTTAGTCACTGCTTTGATGCATAAATAGATTATTTGTACATTAGCCAATCTCCACATCAGCCCCTCCACTTTTTTTTAGAGTGTATAGCTCACTAATTGGTTGATTACCATAAGAAGTAGAAACTGTTCATTACATATATTATCATAACTGTTGGAAAATTTAGACCCTGCTTAATAGAATTAACAAGTTTTAAACCCAAGTTGTTAATTAGATTTATTATGAATAAAACTTGTTAAAACAAACAAACATCAATATCATGTCAAAATCATGCAGCAGAAAAAAAAAATTAATAAGACAAGATATGATGACCTAGGAAAACCAATGAAACAAACTAATTTCACAATAAAAGACCTGGGGGAAAACCTTCTCGAAAAGCAATCCACTATAGTAAAGAGAAGTTTTAGATCTAGTACAAAACCTTTTTCTCTAGACTCTATAATCCCCGTAGATGAACTCATAGCGGAAACCTTCTACCGCTTCAGAACCTCTGAACTCTTCAATATATGAACGCCACCCTTTTTGCACGGATTCCAGTATGTGACTAACCAATGGTACACGGCTCCTAGTACGTGACTAATACACCAACTTGAAGAAGATGTTAGCTGCAAAGTTCTTCACTTCATCAACAACGAAGATCAAGAAGCACGTGATTACAAAATCCTAAGGCGCAAAGACGTAGTAACTTCTTTCAGAGAGAATAAGGCATCGGTCACCTTTTGCATATGTTCTCCTTGTATTCTCTTATGTGACAACCTCTAAAATAAGCCTTATATATGTCTGGGATTGTGAGAAAAGAAACCCTACACAAATACATAAGCATGGGCCAAAAATCAGATCTGAAAATCTGAATTCCCGTAACCTTGATAGATACCTCGATAGATAGTATCTGTCGAGCCTCATCAAACCTTGATAGATAGCTATCTATCAAGCAGGTGTCGAGCTATCTGTACGCAGGTGTCGAGCTATCTGTCTAGCTTTAGTGAACAACTTTTCTTCACTTGTTTCTTGGTCCAATCTTCCTGGCTTTAACACTAGACTTGAAAAACATGTTTCTTGAAGTATTAAACACATCCTACATCTACCCAAATACAAGTAAAGTACGTTTTATCGAAAGATTAGCTAATTACACAAAGTAGTGACATATGTTTCTAACAAGTGAATCACATATGTCCTAACAATCTCCCCCTTTGACAATCCGTGACAAAACCACAACAAGATGAAACACATCTCCCCTTTACCCCCTAACAAGATGAAACACATCTTCCCCTTACAGAGGCATGTATTTCTCCCCCTAACATGTAGAATCTTAAGAAAAGAAACCACAAATTCTCTACAATTTCTCCCCCTTTTGTCATGATTGACAAAGGGTACAAGAAGCAAGAAAGCTTCACCCGAGAAACATAAAGATGATCAAGGATGATTAGGGGGGCATAAAGAATCCATAAAAATGCAAGAATGTAATGAAACAAGATGCTATGGATGACAAGATAACAGAAAGATGCAAAACATGTTAAAAACAATGCATGCAAAAGGATCTCGATCGATCGAGAGGTGTTGAGATGCTATCGACCAACCTCGATGGATCGAGAAGCTGTCGAGAAGCTATCGAGGGGACAGAAAGTTTCTCGATCGATCGACCTAACTATCGAGAGGTGTCGAGATTGCGATAAAAAGAAACTGAAGAGCTCGATAGAAAAACTAGGTGTCAAAGAGGTGACGAGAAGCTGTCGAGATTGGTCAAAAACAATTTTTTGAGAAGAGAAAAACATAAATATGAATGCAATCAAGCATGCAACTCAACCAAGGATCCAATCAACATTTTAAGCTCTCAAAATCATCTCTCAACAACACTTTTAAGCACATAGATCCCAAAAACACACACACACACACTAAACAAGTCTAACCAATTTTATATTTCAAAAACAAGTTAAGACAGTTTAGTGAGCATACATTAACACATGTAAACCTTGTGATGGCCAAATCACATTGTACCTGCACATGTATCAGGAGTAGCAAAGAATATTGCGTGTTGTGTGTGAAAAACATCGCAAGATTGCATAAGTGTATACATGTTATGACGATTTGAGATATGAGAAAATCACTTTAACTCACACATAATCATAACTGTTTGATGGAGACTATCACTTTCGAGGTACATCCTATAACTCTCACATCTCTTAGAATACACGCTTGCATTCATATTTAAAGCATTTTGATATTTTTGCTTTTTATTTTTCTTTGCATATTTTTATTTTAAGCAAACCATGCATGGGCATATAAGAGATAGAAAAGAAATACCCAATTATGTTAAGCTTTTGACATTCCAATTTTACTATGCCGAAGCACATAAATGTCATTCATGATTAGCGGGCAACAGTGGTGAGATGGTTATTTATGCCTTTCTCTTAGGATTTTCTAGTCCTTCCCGTCAAAAAGAGTGATACGAGTGTTAAATATAAGAGATCACTTAATCTTACTCATCACAAACATGAGCCACAAAGCTCACTTGCTTAGTTGTGCATAAAGATGCTCATCTAAGCTACAAGAGATACAAAGTTTAGGAAACTTTGTTTCAATAGCCATTCAAGGTATACAAGTACCAATGTACACAAACACACACTGTTTTTGTATTTTTCTGATTTTTCCTTTTTTTTTCTTTTTTTTTTGGAAAAAAAAACAAAATAAAAACTAAACAACCAACCAAAAACAGAAAAATAACATGAAAGCATGAAAGAAATATGCATATGCATGAAGGCATGATAGAGAGGTGCAGATACATGAAAGCATGATTCCAAAAGCAGATAAAAAATCAAGCAAAGAGAGTCCTACTTTAGATAGAAAGAATTAAAGCAAAGGACAAATAGAAAAGACAATTAAGTTTTAGGCTCCTTTCTCACCCATACAGCACAAGTCTTTGGCCGTGAAGATGAAAAGGCACGTGTCCTAGTGTTAGGATTAGTGCCCTTAAATCCTATTGTATGATTCTATGTATGATATTAAATATGACATTATGTATGACATTATGTTGTGATTGATATTAGTTGTTTTATTATTATCTAAAATAGTGGTAACATGAATATTTGGACATTATCATTTAGTCCATAAGATGCATAGTATGTGATTTATGTAATTTAGTCACAGAAGATATAAGTCACAAGTTCTTTGTAAACTCAGAATTGTAGTTCGTAGTCGGTGATGAAATTGGGCGTTTCATCTGCGAAGACTATAACATATCAACTAAGATGATTTGTTTTGATCATGGAAGTGGAGACTTCTAGTTGATATGTTTTAAGAGTTAAGACATATTGAACTGGACCGCTGTGAGATTTATTATTCTCCCAACGACTGTTAATTAAATAATAAATCTCACGACTTCTATTTACATGAACTTTTAATCTTGAGAGAATTATGGACCTGATCATGAAATGTAGGTTGCTTTGATATATCAGGAGTGAGATCTAAAGTAACGGTCAAAACCTCAGTATGTTGGACAGCCACATTTAGTGTTGATGGAACATATATTCTCAAGATGGAATTCATAGTCTCTTAACGGAGATACAAAATATTCCCTTGAGATAAGTTTAATGAGTTTGTTATTCAGAGAGTTAGGCCTAACCACTTTAGTAAGACTAAAGTATATATTTATGAAATTGGATTTCATAAATATATGGTGAATAACTTAAAAGAATTAAACCGAGTACTCAAGGATTAAGATGTAGTAATTCACAAAGTGGCAGTCTTCATTCTTTCATTCATGACTTTGTGTTACTACGAATATTTTATGAAGGGGTTGCATATACAATAAAGTCTTGGGATATAATTTTATTAATAAGGCCTAGAGTGCAATTATATTTATATAGTGGTATTAAATAAAATTAATGGTAACTTTGGACTTGTCAAAAGTTGACAGAAAAGCCCAAGGCCTATTGGAGCTAGAGTCTTATTTGTTCCCTATTGGTCCCACTCCAAGCCACACACTAAAGCCCAATTGGAAAGGCCCAAAAGGTTAGCCCAATTAGATAATCAGTTATATAGAGAGAAACATACAGAATTTGAGAATAAACATGAATTGATATGTATGTGAGTGTTAGACACTCTTTCATTCTCTTTAGAACATACACATATAAATGATTGAGAGACCACACATCTTGGGCATCAAGTGGAAGTGGAGTGAAGATTAAAAGTATTCCCAAGTATTCTTCATCTTTGGTTTTGAATTTCACCGCTTCAAGGTACACTCTCTTGTTCTTAATTCCGAAACTTACATAGTGCATGTTATCAATTGTGAAAGAAGTAGATCCGTTAATTTTCCGCTGCGTACATGCATATTTCCATCAAATGGTATCAAAGCTGTCTTCTTTTCGAATCTGTATAACATGTTTTGTGAGTTTTGGAATTAGAGATAATAGTTTCATGATGTTAGAAGATTATATAGGTATTTAATTTTCTGCATGGTTGATGAAACTATGATTTGATAAAAACTGATATTGATGTTATGATGTTGTTTAAATTTGAATTTAAGTATGTTAAATTGAACTTTAAGGCTATAGCATCAATGGAATTCAGTTTTGATATCAAATTCTAACTATCATGTTTATATGATGTTTGTATATTAATGAAAACCGTTGAAAAACTTTTCAGAGTTTCCCTTCAAAAACTGAAAACACGGGTTTTTTGCGGGTTAGCTTCCCGCGAAGTTACTCGCGAGAAATGCCTTTGATTCACAAAAACTGTTTCACGGGTAAGCTTTACTACTGAAATAGTCGCGAGACAGTAGCGAGAGTTTCTGTCTGAATTTTGTGTTTTCATAAAAACTTTTCGTGGGTAAGCTTTACTAGCGAAATAGTAGCGAGACAGTAGCGAAAGTTTCTGTCTAATTTTGTGTTTTCACTATTTCATTTTCGCGGGAAGAGCTTAGTCGTGAGATACTGCGAAAATGCCAATGAAGGGAATTTTGAATTTTTTCTATGTGTTTTCAAATGTTTAAAATGCAAGGCTGTGTTTAATTAGATTATTCATGTTTTAAAACTAAAAACCTTTAATTTAAAACATCTAGTGGGAGAGAGATACAAAGGTTGGATCTCACGGCCTCCATTATCGGTTCAAAGTAGAGTGGATAAGCACCTCGTCTTGGCGTAAATGCCTCGCGATCCCAAAGGAGGGTGTTTACTTCATAGTACTACAAGATTGAACTTACCCGTTTAAAGTAGTGTGGACAAGCACCTCGTCTTGGCGTATATGGCTAGCGATCCCAAAGGAGGGTGTTTTGTTCCATGGTACTACAAGTTTAAACACCATAAAGGGAGATGAAATGTGGCTACACATGATTCTAGATAATGGTATACACTAGACTAAGTGTAATGTTAACCTCCCAAAGGAGCTATGTCATTATTACTCAGAGGCTAAAGTTAATACGGCATATTATTAGTGTTTGATAAGAGTTATCATGATAGCACTAGTAATGAGAATAGTTCTCAATCAATTAATGTGTTTATAATAAACTTTCTACCAAGGAATTATAAACATGGATTGGGTTGTCGTTGCATATATTATATTATGGTTTTATTAAGGTTCCATATTATATGCTTATATGCTAAATTGATAATGTCCAGTTTACTTTATTATATTTATGTTTATTATTTTCAGATTTGAACATGGCATCATTTAGCCCACTTATTACTATTCTTAATCAAAACAAACTGACTGGATCCAACTATGTTGACTGGAAAAGAAATTTGGATATAATTCTCACTGCTGAAGAGCACAAATATGTGCTTACTAAACCATGTCCTAGCTTTCCTTCATTAGATGCTCCTCTTGAGGAAAAACAACGATATGATTGTTGGCAAAAATCTAATGAGATGGCCAAGTGCTACATTCTAGCATCTACCTCAAACGTTCTACAGCATCAAATGCAGGATGTAGAACTAGCTTAAGACATTATGCTAAGTCTGAATGAGATGTTTGGTGAGCAAGGCCGTTCTGCAAGGTAAGAAACCATGAGGCAAATTTATAATACCAAAATGGTTGAAGGTAGTTCAGTAAAGGAGCATTGTTTTACAATGATCTCTAATCTGAATACATTGGAAGTTTTAGGTGCCAATATTGATGGAGAATCCCAAGTGGATATGATACTCTAGTCACTACCAGAATCATTCAAGGAATTCAAACTGAACTATAACATGAACAAAAAGATTTATACATTGTCTGAATTAATAAACGAGTTGGTAGCGGCAAAAGGCATCCTTGGTACTTCTAATGTTAAAGCCAATATTGGTGAAGCCTCTACTTCTCAACCTAAGTCGAAAGGCAAGGGTAAGAAAAAGAAGAAGAAGGACTTCACCAAGCAAGATGGTAAACAAATTGCCTTAGGGGTTGCTGACAAAGGAAAGAATCTCAAAGGAAAATGTTTCCATTGTGGTGAGAAAGGACACTGGAAGAGGAATTGTCCAAAATTCAGGGCTGCCAATAATAAGGGTATGAATAGTTCATTCCTCCTTGAAATATGTTTAGTACAAAATCCCACGGATTCCTGGTGTGTGGATTCAGGTTGTACTAATCATATCTGCAATTCTTTGCAGGGATTCCAGGAGACCAGAAGGCTTAATGAAGGGGAATTGTTTCTTACTTTGGCTGATGGGAGCAGGATTCCGGTTGTAGCTGTTGGTGTTTGTAATTTATGTTTTGAGTCTAGAGTTTTAATATTAGAAGACTGTTTGTATGTACCTAATGTTCGTAGGAATTTAATTTCTGCAACTTATTTAGGTAAATATAAATATTATGTTATCCTTAAAGACAATGTTGTAATAAAAAATGGTAAATTGTTTATCTATTCTGGCAATATTGTGGATGGTCTTTATATTTTAACTCTTGAAAATCATGAATTATATAATTCTGAATTAGATAAAAACTCTCATGTAAAATCATTAAAGAGAAAGTTTCCTTCTACTAATAATGCATATCTTTGGCACTTGCGTTTGGGTCACATTAATTCAAATAGGATTCAAAGACTGATCAAAGATGGTCTCTTAAAGGCATTGGACTTTGATGAATTTTCATTTTGTGAATCTTGTTTAGAAGGTAAAATGACCAAACGACATTTTAATGCAAAAGGTAGAAGAGCCCAAGAGTTGCTTGAATTAGTTCATACTGATGTATGTGGTCCTATGTCAACCCAAGCAAAAGGAAGTTATGAGTACTTCATCACCTTTACCGATGATTACTCAAGATACGGTTATGTGTACCTAATGAGACGGAAGTCCGAAACCTTTGAAAAGTTCAAAGAGTTTAGGGCTGAAGTTGAGAATCATTTGGGTAAACACATAAAAGCCATTCGATCTGATCGTGCTAGCGAATACCTTCTTGGGGATTTTAAGGATTACTTAACTCAAAATGAGATTGTATCCCAATTGACTGCACCTGAAATTCCCCAACAGAACGGTGTAGAAGAAAGAAGGAATATGACTCTTTTAGAAATGGTTAGGTCCATGATGAGTTACTTAACTTTACCGATTTCCTTTTGGGGATATGCACTAAAAATTGCAATGCATATTTTAAACTTAGTTCCATCAAAATCTGTTCGTAACACACCCATGGAATTGTGGAGTGGGCGCAAGCCTAGTATGAAATATCTCCACATTTGGGGATGTCCAGCACATGTGTTAAAAGGGAAGTTTGATAAGTTGGAAGCTAAAACAGAAGTATGCATGTTTTTAGGGTATTCAAAGGAAACCAAGGGTTATTTATTCTATAATCATAAGGATAACAAAGTGTTTGTTAGCACTCATGCCAAATTTTTGGAAGATGATTATGTGAATAATTTTAATCCTAGAAGTAAAGTTGTTTTGGCTGAAATAAATGAACCTGTAAATGAACAACCAATGAATGAAACTAGGGATGATGTGGCTGTATTAGATACACCACAAGATATTACTCAAGAGATTTCTAGTACACAGGTGCCTCGTCGTAGTGGAAGAATTGTTCGGCCTCCTATAAGATTCATAAGTTTGGGAGAAACTTATGAAGCTATCTCAGAAGAGGCTAAATCGGATTCCTACACTTATGAAGAGGCAGTGAATGACATAGATGCACATCATTGGGTCAAAGCTATGAAATCTAAATTAGATTCAATGTATTCCAATCAAGTTTGAGATATTGTAAAGGTGCCTAACAGCATTAAACTTGTTGGTTGTAAATGGGTTTACAAGAGGAAGAGAGGGATAGATGGAAAGGTTGAAACCTTTAAAGTAAGGCTAGTGGTGAAAGGGTATACTCAAAAAGAAGGTATTGATTATAAAGAAACCTTTTTACCAGTAACAATGCTTAAATCTATCAGAATTCTCTTATCCATTGCTACTCATTATGATTATGAGATATGGCAAATGGATGTCAAGACTGCATTTCTCAATGGCAATCTTGAAGAAGAAATCTATATGATGCAACCGGAAGGTTTCATAGCAAAGAACCAAGAGCATATGGTATGCAAGTTGAAAAGGTCCATTTATGGACTTAAGCAAGAATCTAGGTCATGGAACATCAGATTTGATCAAGCAATCAAGTCATTTGGTTTTGAACAAAATCTTGATGAACCATGTGTGTACAAAAGACATCAAGATAAAGTAGTAATCTTCCTAGTGCTTTATGTTGATGATATTCTACTTATTGGAAATGATGTAGGGGTAATGCCATTAGTAAATGTTTGGTTGTTAAGCTAATTTGATATAAAGGACTTGGGTGAGGCTAATTTTATTCTAGGAATCAAGTTTTGGCGAGATTGCAAGAATAAGATGTTAGGCTTATCACAAGCTGGATATATAGATAAGGTTCTAGAACGGTTTAGCATGCAAAACTCCAAAAAAGGATTACTTCCTTTCAGACATGGAGTTCCTCTGTCTGATGACCAAAGGCCTAAGACTCAAGAGGAAGTAGATATGATGAGACAAGTTCCTTATGCTTCTGCAGTAGGAAGTCTCATGTATGCCATGCTTTGTACTAGACCAGATATCTGTTATTCAGTAGGCATGGTCAGCCGATATCAATCAAATCCAGGACCAAAACATTGGCAAGCTGTAAAGCATATTCTCAAGTACCTACAAAGAACAAGAGATTATATACTTGTTTCTTGTTTACCGTTGTGAGGATTTGATTCCCATTGGCTATACAGATTCAAACTTTCAATCGGATCTAGATTTCAGAAAGTCCACATCAGGATGTGTTTTCACCTTGGGAGGTAGAGCCATAATTTGGAGGAGCGTTAAGCAATCTTGTATTGCGGACTCCACCATGGAAGTAGAATATGTTGCTGCTTGTGAAGCAGCAAAAGAAGCTGTATGGCTCAAGAAATTCCTTTTTGACCTTGGTGTAATGAGAATGGAGCAAGCTCCCATTACTTTGTTTTGCGACAATAGTGGAGCAGTTGCACAATCAAAAGATCCAAGGAATCACAAGAAAGGAAAGCACATTGAGAGAAAGTTTCACATCATTCGAGATATTGTTGCTAATGGAGATGTGGTGGTAGCAAAGATTGAAAGTGAAAATAATCTAGCAGATTCCTTTACAAAAGCCTTGCCTCAAAGGACCTTCGAGTCACATTTGGAGGGAATGGGAGTTAGATTAGTGTACAATATTCTTTAGGGCAAGTGGGAGATTGTTAGGATTGGTGCCCTTAAATCCTATTGTATGATGCTATGTATGATATTAAATATGACATTATATATGACTTAATATTGTGATTGATATTAGTTGTTTTATTGTTATCTAAAATAGTGGTAACATGAATATTTGGACATTATCATTTAGTCTATGAGATGCATTGTATGTGATTTATGTGATTTAGTCACAGAAGATATAAGTCACAAGTTCTTTGTAAACTCAGAATTGTAGTTCGTAGTCGGTGATGAAATTGGGCGTTTCATTTACGAAGATTATAACATATCAACTATGATGATTTGTCTTGATCATGGAAGTGGAGATTTCTAGTTGATATGTTGATATGTTTTAAGAGTTAAGACATATTGAACTGGACCGCTGTGAGATTTATTATTCTTCTAACGACTGTCAATTGAATAATAAATCTCACGACTTCTATTTACATGAACTCTTAATCCTGAGAGAATAATGGACCTGATCATGAAGTGTAGGTTGCTTTGATATATCAGGAGTGAGATTTAAAGTAACGGTCAAAACCTCAATATGTTGGGCAGCCACATTTAGTGTTGATGGAACATATATTCTTAAGATGGAATTCATAGTCTCTTAACGGAGATACAAAATATTCCCTTAAGATAAGTTTAATGGGTTTGTTATTCAGAGAGTTAGGCCTAACCACTTTAGTAAGACTAAAGTATATATTTATAAAATTGGATTTCATAAATATATGGTGAATAAGTTAAAAGGATTAAATCGGGTACTCAAGGATTAAGATGTAGTAATTCACAAAACTTGACTAAGCTCTACCTCAAGATTCTTGACCTTCTCTTCTAATGAGGCGTTCTCCACAACAAGAGTCTCAACTAACCTTATAGTCTCATCTAGTTTGACTAACCTATCAGCTTTTTCAGTTTTTACCTCATTAAACTCTTTTTTACTCCTAACGACTGTCAATTGAATAATAAATCTCACGACTTCTATTTACATGAACTCTTAATCCTGAGAGAATAATAGACCTGATCATGAAGTGTAGGTTGCTTTGATATATCAGGAGTGAGATTTAAAGTAACGGTCAAAACCTCAGTATGTTGGGCAGCCACATTTAGTGTTGATGGAACATATATTTTCAAGATGGAATTCATAGTCTCTTAACGGAGATACAAAATATTCCCTTGAGATAAGTTTAATGGGTTTGTTATTCAGAGAGTTAGGCCTAACCACTTTAGTAAGACTAAAGTATATATTTATGAAATTGGATTTCATAAATATATGGTGAATAACTTAAAAGGATTAAACCGAGTACTCAAGGATTAAGATGTAGTAATTCACAAAGTGGCAGTCTTCATTCATGACTTTGTGTTACTATGAATATTTTATGAAGGGATTGCATGTACAATAAAGTCTTGGGATATAATTTTATTAATAAGGTCTAGAGTGCAATTATATTTATATAGTGGTATTAAATATAATTAATGGTAACTTTGGACTTGTCAAGAGTTGACAGAAAAGCTCAAGGCCCATTGGAGCTAGAGTCTTATTTGTTCCCTTTTGGTTCCACTCCAAGCCACACACTAAAACACAATTGGAAAGGCCCAAAAGGCTAGCCCAATTAGATAATCAGTGATATAGAGAGAAACATACAGAATTTGAGAATAAACATGAATTGGTATGTATGTAAGTGTTAGACACTCTTTTATTCTCTCTAGAACATACACATATAACTGATTAAGAGACCACACATCTTGGGCATCAAGTGGAATTGGAGTGAAGATTAAAAGTATTCCCAAGTACTCTTCATCTTTGGTTTTGAATTTCACCGTTTCAAGGTACACTCTCTTGTTCTTAATTCTGAAACTTACATAGTGCATGTTATCAATTGTGAAAGAAGTAGATTCGTTAATTTTCCGTTACGTACATGCAAATTTCCATCACCTAGTATGTCTACTAAAAGACATAGAAGAATTAGAATTCTCCTGAAATTGAGTTAAAAAGCTCAAAACTTTTAATAACTCTCCAAACAAAGGTGTAGGTCCTTGAGAGGAAACTTGTGACCGTTTGAACAATTGCTTATGAGGATACAACTTAAAGCAATTAGGACAAATGTGTCTAGAAACACCACAATGGTGACAAACATGAGGTCTAACAAAGAATTTAGAATTAGCCAAATCAGTTTTAGATTTCATACCTTTATTACCTTTCTCAGATTGGAGCACAAACTTTGATCCAAAAGCCGTGGAAGAGGAGGGGCTGGAGGAGACTACATATCCTAAGCCAGTCTTATCATAACTAGGCTTTTGAGTACTCAATACCTCATCAAGCTTTGCACTAGACATCCTTTCTATTTGAGTTCTATCTTGACTAAGCTCTACCTCAAGATTCTTGACCTTTTTCATCTAATAAGGCGTTCTCCAGAACAAGAGTCTCAACTAACCTTGTAGTCTCATCTAGTTTGACTAACATATCAGCTTTTTCAGTTTTTACCTCATTAAGCTCTTTTTTTCAAAGATGAGAAGTCTTTTTAGATTTTATAAATTCAGTGCATAGCTTATCATAGGCTTCCTGAAGGGTCATCTTTCTGGGTACTTCATCATCAGAAGAGTCCTCACTGTTACTAGCACTCTCCACAATCACCTTATCGGTTGAGGCAGCAAAGGCCATAACGTGACTACATTCATCCAACTCATCAGAAGAGTCATTCTCAGTATCACTCCAAGTAGCAACCAACCCTTTATCTTTTGACTCCTGGTCTTTTCCTTCATAAGGTAGTTTGGGCACTCTATCCTCATATGAGCAAAACCTTTGCACTCATGGCACTGGATGAAGGGTTTCTCACTCTTACCCTTCTTAGAGGATTTAGATTTCCTAGAAGGTTTGCCCTTATCCTTTTTCCTGAACTGAAGAAGCTTGATAATCTCATTAGTTATGAAGGTTAGATCCTCATCCTCATCCTCATCTTCATCTTCATCTTCAGAGTCCTCAATCCCTTCCTCTATACCCTTAAGAGCCAAAGTTTTTACTCTTTCCACATTTTCCCATTAAACTTAATCCCATCTCATAGGTTTGAAGGTTCCCTACAAGCTTAGTTAAAGGAATATGATCAATGTCCTTTACTTCTTCAATGGCAGTGATCTTGGCATGGAATCTTTCAGGTAAGAATCTAAAGATTTTCCTAACAATCTTGGATTATACTATAGATTCTTCAAGGTTGAAAGCAGAATTCACAATATCCTTGAGTTTAGCATAGAACTCATCAAATGTCTCATCCTCCTCCATCCTTATTTCTTCAAAACTACTAGTGAGTCTTTGAAACTTCACAGTCTTTACTGCCTTGGTACCTTCATAGGTGTTCTCAAGAATGGTCCATGCTTCCTTGGCAACTTTCGTGGATGATATTTTCTTGAATTCCTCATTGGTCACCCCACAAAACAAGGCATTCAAAGCCCTATTGTTGAAATTTGCCGCTATGATTGTTGCATCATCCCAATCCACCGACGCTTCCTTTGGCTTAATCCAGCCAACTTCAACAGCTTGCCATACCTGTTCGCCTAGAGCCTGCAAAAAAAGTTTCATACGAACTTTCCAGTACGCATAATTAGTTCCATTAAATAAAGGAGGAATCAAAAGAGATTGTCCACGATCCATGACAACAAGGGTCAAGGATAACACTCAGGAAATTAATCCAATCAGAGTGTACCCGCTCTGATATCACTTCTTGGGAAATTTAGACCCCGGTTGATAGAATTAACAAGTTTTAAACCCAAGTTGTTAATTAGATTTATTATGAATAAAACTTGTTAAAAAAAAAAAAAAAAAAAAAACATCAATATCATGTCAAAATCATGCAGCAAAAAGAAAAAAAGAAAAGAAAAAAAAAACCAATGATATAAATTAGTTTCACAGTAAAAAACCTGGGGGGAAACCTTCCCAAAAAGCAATCCACTATAGTAAAGAGAAGTTTCAGATCTAGTACAAAACCTTTGTCCCTAGACTCTACAATCCCTATAGATGAACTCACAGCAGAAACCTTTTACCGCTTCAGAACCTCTGAACTCTTCAATATATGAATGCCACCCTTTTTGCATGGATTCCAGTACGTGACTAACCAATGATGCACGACTCCCAGTACGTGACTAACACACCAACTTGAAGAAGATGTTGGCTGCAAAGTTCTTCACTTCATCAACAATGAAGATCAAGAAGCACTTGGTTACAAAACCCTAAGGCACAAAGACGCAGTAGCTTATTTCAGAGAGAATAAGGCATCGGTCACCTTTTGCATATGTTCTCCTTATATTCTCTTATGTGACGACCTCTAAAATAAGCCTTATATATGTCTAGGGTTGTGAGAAAAGAAACCCTACACAAATACATAAGCATGGGCCAAAAATCAGATCTGAAAATCTAAATTCCCGTAATCTCGATAGATACCTCGATAGATAGTATCTGTCGAGCCTCATTAAACCTCGATAGATAGCTATTTGTCAAGCAGATAGATAGCTATCTGTCAAACAGGTGTCGAGCTATCTGTCCAGCTTTAGTGAACAGCTTTTCTTCACTTGTTTCTTGGTCCAATCTTCATGGCTTTAATACTAGACTTGAACAACATGTTTCTTGAAGTATTAAACACATCCTAGATCAACCCAAATACAAGTAAAGTGCATTTTGTCAAAGAATTAGCCAGTTATACAAAATAGTGACATATGTTCCTAACAAGTGAATCACATATGTCCTAACAATAACTATGGAAATGATTGCATAGGAAAACAAAATGATAATTGCTTTAATTATATCTGTAAAATAAGCTTATTACATTTTCTAATTTCTTTCATTTTTATATTCAGTTATAGAGTGCAAATCCAAGTGAAAGTTCAATTGCGACTCATAAAGTAGCAAAAAATAATAATTCACTCTAACAATTTCTTATAAAATATATAATCTAAGTTCTTAAGTCTTAACCACTTCCAATTTTATACTTATGCCTAAAGTTCTTATAATACTAACAAACTTTAAATTTTTCATCACATTGTGCAGAATCTGGAACCAAATAAATACCTCAAGAAATTCATAACTTGATTGGAAAATCTTATACATCCCAAATAAAAGTTAATGATTACAATTTCAAAGAGGGGTGCGAAGTTTACACCATCACAAGTG
>JARYZH020001688.1:0-23764 GCA_030021035.2 Notholithocarpus densiflorus | reverse complement strand
GATCCAAGCAGTGCTGCAGTTGTGGAAGGTACCAGTGTAAAAACAACTGTGAAGAAAAAAATAATTAAGAGGATAGCTAAAAAAATGGTCTCTGGTTTGGAATCCAGTGATGGGGTTCCTGGAACTAAGAAAGATGCTGATGGGAATGAAATAAAGGCTGTTCAGGCAGTGCATGAAACCAAAAACACAGAGATGCAAGTAGCAGACGCTGAAAATCTGGTCACTGAGGTCAAAAGATCTGAATAGAAAACAGTTCCCAATATTGACCCCAAAACAGTTGCTACTAAGAAGCAAGGTGACGGTGATTCAAGCAAAACAGAGATAAAGGCTGACAAGGATGATAAGAAGGATGAAAGAAAAACTGGCGTGGAGACTAAATTCCTCAGAATGATGGCAGGAATGGAAAATTAAAAAATGGGGATAAATCTAAAGATGAGAAAGTGAGAAAAGAAATGATGGAAAAGATGACTCTAGAAGCAAATCAAATAAAGATTTGAAAGATAAAGAAAAAGCCTGAAGAACCTCCTCGACACCCTGGATTAATTTTACAAACCAAATGGAGCAAGAATCCAAAGTAGGTTTTTGCCATCCTACACAGCATTATATACTACATGTTAATCAAATATATTCTGCATGTTCACCCCATCTAATGTAGCTTGTTTGTACACCTTGTCTAACTATGAATCTTCCATTACAGCTTTGTTCATTATCACTTTCACTGGATTCATTCCTGGATTATACTGACAAGGACATGCAAGAATCAACATTTGAGGTTTGTTCTCCTGCTTCATCCATTTCTCTTATATGCTGTCTCTCTCTCTCTGTCTGACCTTGTATAACTAGCAAGATTATAACTTCTTGTGTCTTCCTTACTGTGTTTCATGTTTCTTGCAGTTGTCATTATTTGCTGAATTGTTGTATGACATGCTTCGATATCAGATGGGTAGTCGTATCTTAACATTTCTACAGGTTTGTTATGGACTATGTCAATATGCATGTTACTGGCTTCCTTTACTGAGGCATCCTCATTTACATGCTTATTTTTTTTGGGTGTGTGTGCGCAGAAACTACGTGTAAAATTTGTGACAAGAAGAAATCAACGTAAGAGGCAACGGGATGAAATTCAAGCAAAGAAAAGGGAAAAAAAATCACCAGTGAAGCGAGCAAAGACCAGTGAGCTCCTTGTGAAAGAGCAGGATAGTAAGTCTGAAACATTGAACACAACTCAACCAGATGATGACAAAACCAAGGTCAAAGAGGAGGATAAATCTTTTGATCATGTTGTTGAGGTGAAGATGGAAGATGAAACAGATGTGGTGAAGATGGAAGATGAAACAGATGATGAAGATCCTGAAGAGGACGAAGAAATGGAGGAGTCAGGTATGCAACACGATTTACCTAATGTGAAAAAAGAAGAGTAGAAAACTGATGTGAATGCTGCACCTGAAAAGGTGGTAGGAATTGAAAAATATGAAGGAGAGGACTCTTCTAAGTAGAAAGAGAAACCGAAAGCTTCAGAGACAGAGCTCAAGTCTGATGGGAATGAAAAGACAGACTCAAAAGGCTGATACTGGTGAGAAAGAAACTTCGGCCGTGATGGAGGTTGCTGTCGATAAAGAATTATTGCAGGTATGTTTTTGGGAACTCTTTGTCCCCTTCCATTATTTCCCAATTTCTATTATAGCATGTTTGTTGCATACACTTGTCATTATATTAATGTTAGTTTTCAAATTTGAAACAGGCTTTTAGGTTTTTTGACTGAAATCAAGCTGGCTGCATTAGGGTAAATATTTTATTTGTACTCTCTCTCTCTCTCTTATGCGTGATATCATGATGATTAGTGTGGTAAGGAGCAACTGTTGTCTTTCAGGTCGAAGATATGAGGTTGATCATCCACAACTTGGGGAAGTTCCTCTCACACAGGGATGTGAAGGTGAAAAAACCTGTTATTCAATTACTGTTCCATATTTGATACTTTTTGGGTTTTGTCCATATTTTCTATTTTTAATTCCTTGGTTGATATTTTTGTGTTGATTGTCTGGTAGCTAATGTATCTCATGCATCAGGAACTTGTGCAAAGTGCAATGTTAGAGAGCAACACCGGTAGGGGATGACCGCATTAATTCTTTACAATAAGCTAGTGCGAATGTCTGTTATTTGAGATTGGAAGGGTCTACATGTTTTCTTGAAAATGAATTTCAGTATGACATTGCCTTTATTATGGCCCTTGAAAGGGGACAGATTCTTACAGGGTTTTGGTTTGGAATTGGATTGTTGTCCTCTGTTTGATTTCTTTTAATGCCTGTCAAAAAATAAAAATGAAACATTTGTTAGTACTGCTTTTTATTTTTTAGTCCAAGTGAGAATTTCAATTTACAACTATAAAAAAGTTAGGGATGTGTTCTAACTACTAACTTTTACCTCCAAAGAAATGTGATTCTTAATCTCATGCCTTAATATAAGGAGGAAAAAGCTATAATGGATTTGGTGATTTATATCCTCAACTCAAGCCACACCCTTGCAAGTAGCAACAAGTTGCTTCGGCCCTTAGGAAAACGTCTTCTCCTATCAACAAGTTTATAGATTTCTTTGCTAATAAACTTTGGCCTTGAAATTAGCTGGAGTAACAAAAAGGAGCAAATATAATGATAAAACTACCATGCATAGTCTACATTGTTAGCTTTCCTGATTGTGAGAATAAATCTTTTTCTAAAAAAAAAATTGCGTCTTTCATAAATTTTTTTTTTTTTTATAATTTTGAACATATAATTTTACATCTCTACTCAGATTGAAAAATTATGACATAGTACTAATTCATTCAATGTCAATTTTGCCTCATGGATCTGTAGGTGTACAAATTGTTGAACAATAAATATTTAAAAAATTATGTTTATAAAATGCATAATTTTTCCACTACTTTTGTTCTTAAATTAAATGCGTTACTAATCATTTTATTTTATAATAATTGCATTATAAATCAATTAGTGTGTTCACCAATGAGTTTATCGTTCTTATCTTTTAAGAAAAAATAAACAAACATTTATGATCTAATTTAGCCACAAATCCGAAGGACTCCTATTCCTTTGGGACCTCAGGAATTCGAAGCCAAAGCATTAGAGGAGGGAGTCCTCTTTGCTTGGAATGTGGGGTAGAGAGGTAGTCTTCCAAAGTGACTCATAGATAATCATTGAGTCTTTACAGGAAGAAAGTGAAGCGTGCAAGTGAACCACGTCAAGCGGGAAGACAATCGTAACTTGGCACAACATGTTAATGATGTTTTTAACTATGTAACTTGGATAGAGGAAAATCGTAATATGATTGAGTTTTCTTTAACTCAAGATGTACTGTTTTTTATTTTCTTCTTAAAAATAGTTACAACTTTCTTATTAAAAAAAAAAAAAGTCAGCCACGAATCAAAAAGTGGCCAGCACAAAAAATCTTTATACAATAATATATAATATATTTTTAAAATTAAAAGAAAATTAAAACTTGTCTACATATAATATTTATCCAATTATAAATTAAAGAAAAAACCCTACTAACCACGGGTTAAAGCCCTGGGAATTGCTGCGAGGCGGTGAAAAATAAAAGCGTGCAAAGGAAGAAAAGAAGTCCACTGCCTCCAAGAAAAGTCTAGAATCTATTGGGCTCTACTGCTCAGAACTCAATCTATTGGGCCGCTCATCCTTGCTTGGGTTTGCTTGTAATAATGGACTTAGTTTTATATTTTCAATAGTTGGCCCAACAAGACATGTTCTGGTCCTTGTACATGCAAGTAGAACCAAGATGATGAACACCAAGCACCTCTAGCTGGGTTTTCCAATTGGGCTGAATTATTACAAGACAATTCTTGATATGGGAACTGTCTATATGTGCCTACCGATTCTATGACTTGTTCCTACGTGCATGCAGTGGCAAGTTAAGTCTAGTATCATTATGAAACATCAGCAAGTTGTTAAGACTTAAGAATAATAATAGGCAAAACTATAATATTAGTCCTTCAAGTTTACTCTGTAGGGATAATTGGTCCCTTAAATTTGAAGTGAGCACACTTCGTCCTTTAAATTTTAAAACTAAGTTGTATTAGTCCTTTTTTTTTACTATCATTACTGTTACTTATGTGGCTAACGAAAGTACGAAACAATAACTTGGCAATTTTTTTAATGATGTGACAATTTTTTAAGAAAAAAATTAATAAAATCAATCTACACATTAAAAAAAAAAAAATTTTGACCCGTTCTAATTCAAGTCTTAATCCTAACCCAGTATCAAATTAAAACTCATCTGCAATCTAATTCACAAACCCACGAGAGAGAGATCGAACAGTTCCAAGCCGGCCATTATCTTTCAGAGCAAAGACAAAGAGCTCGATATCGATCATGGAGGAGATGAAGAAGAAGAAGAAGATGAGGACAACTACAGTATTCGCAACCAGGGCCGACCCAAGGCCTAGGCCTAAGACCCCAAAACCAAAAAAGAAATTCCCTACTAAAAAAAGGCCCCATCCCCCTCCATAAAGGCCCAAAATTTTATAAAAATATAACATTTTTAAATAATTGGTACTTTTTTTAAGAGTGCTGTTAAAGATACCACAAAATTTACTATAGGTTTAAGTTTAAGTTTAACTGACATGTCACCAATCACATAAAAAAGTAATTCAAATACAAATAAATTAAGTTGTTGAAATTCATCAATTACAGTCATTATCACATTATATTGTGAACATTTTGTAGTATCTTTAGTATTTTTCTTTTTCATTTCTAACAAGGCTTCCAAAATAGAAGACCAATAGAAATTTAAACCAATTGAAACCCTAAAATGCTTCCAAAAGAAATGCTGCAAATGTGATAGATCATCAATGATTAATCTCCTCTAATAGTTTGAGATCTTAATTTTTGTAAACTAATCACCTATAAAGCCACACACCAAATAATATATATTTATCTATTTCTCTTCAAAAGAATATATAAAATTAAAATTTAGATTACAACTATACTTAACTATGCATAGTCATATATCCAAGTTAAAGTAAGTTTTTTTTTTTTTTTAAATAATATTTTTTTTAGTTCTTTTTGTTTAAATTTATGGTTCAACTATGATATTCAATCATCGGTATGAAATTAACCTTAATTTAATTAGTATTATTCATCAATTTCTATATTTACATCAAATTAGTCTTAATTTAATTATTGTTATATAAATTTATTTAATTAAACCATATAAAATTTTCGCCTTGGCCCCAAATTTTGTTGGGCCGGCACTGTTCGCAACAGCTGGATGAAACAATTACGTATTATTTAGAAAAATTAATACTCAGCCGTGCAAAGCTAAACCCAACGCCGCTTCAACGAAAGAAGTCGCCGGATATTCTCCACCCCCACTAGTCAACAGTCAACAAGGTTCTCTCTCGCTCAAACTTCACTAGACATAGAAACCTTGAGAAATTTCTGACATAGATACTCTTTCTTTGAGTTCATATTATCTATACTTTAATGGGTAAAAATTTCTAGGCCAAGTAAAATTATATTTAGCTGTTTCCTTTCGTAGAATGTGATGCTTTAAGATTCTTGTGAAATTTTGTATTGGGCTTTTGAGTTTTGATGCTGGCGTCTTTTCCAAACTCAGGCTCGACGGCGACGGCGATGTTTGGTGTTTTTATTTTCACTGGTTTTTTTGCTCGCGGTTGTTGCTTTTTTTATAACAGGGTGTAAATGTGGAATTTTACACCACATTCTTATCCAATTTGGACTCTTGATATATATAGAAAGAATTTCCAAAACAAAAAAAAAAAAGTTAGTAGCTATGATATTGGTGCGGTCGGTTTCGGTTTAGTCATAAGGGTGAGGTCTTGGTTTATTCATGTCCTGCTGGGTGAGTGTTTAAATTACAAATTTGAAGAAAAAAATAATAATAAATTATATTTTGAATTCAAGTGGAGATTTTACCAATTCTCTGTTGCAACCTTAACAAAGTGAACAATAAAGTCTGCTGTGGATTCTAATTGGTAGCTTTTTTGATATCTTCTTCTTTTGCTTTAAACCTATTCTTTTGGAAGTTTGCAGTTTTGGAATGGTCTATCACACATAATTTCATATTATGTTAGTTGTATTATGATCCAGCATTTTCTTTTAATATCTGATTCAATGTCTTTTGATACTAAACTAATTTTCTTCAGGTAGTAATATGAGTCAGCTTGGTTTTTCACTCTTTCGCATCTCTATCAAAAGGACTGGTTTAAGAAACATTTCTGGAGTGTTGTCTTTAAGGTGCTTTTTTTCTTGTTCTAGCTCAGCAGAATTAAATCCTTCTCCATTTCGACTACTTGGACCTCCAGAAACCTCTCATTCAACGGTTAATGCGACCCCAAGTCTAGTTGATACCCAAGACTTCTTCTCTGATGAAAAACTACTTCGGGAGCAATGCTATCTTAGATCACGTGATCCATGTTTTCAATTTTATGAAGAGCGTAGAAAAATGAAAGCATTTGATAGTCTGGTGAACTATTTGGAGAATTCTTGGTACCACTGTCCACATACTACCCTCAAACTCATTTGCCTCCTGAGGAACACTAATTATTTTAGAAACCTAAGAAGAGAGGAGTTCTTTGTGGCAGCTATGTGGCTCCACCAATACCACCCTAAAACGTTAGCGTGCAATGTGAAAACATTTGCCAAATTTGGGTGTTTGAAAGACTTGCTGGAAATCCTCCATCGGATTGTCAATAGTGGCACCCCAAAACATACATATATCGTGGACAGGGAAGGACTTGAAAGGGGAAAGGGAATTTCAAGAAGGATAAAGAAAAATATGAGAAGCAAAATACTTATAAGGATAAAGATGAGAAGGAAAAATATGAAGGTTGTGAAGGATAAGACAAAGACTAAGAAAGAGAAGTCAACATATTTGAGAATGGTAAAAAGAAATATGATGTTAAAAGAGGACTTTGAGAAGAGATTGAAGGCTCTGAAGGATAGGACGAATGCTGAGAAAAAGAGAAAGGAGAAAATAAATATGATGGTAAAAAAAGCCATTCAGCGGTACAATTACGATAAAAAATACCGTTTCTTATATGATCGGATTTCTGATCTCTTTGCCAAGCTACTTAAGGCTGATCTTGAGCACTTGAATTCTGGGCAGACAGCAAAAATTAGTTTGGCTTCAAAATGGTGCCCTTCTCTTTACTCTTCTTATGATTATTCAACTTTATTTTGTGAGAGTGTTGCCAGGAGGCTTTTCCCTTATGATTATTGTCCTGAATACAAAGGGATTGATGAGGCTCACTATGTTTACAGAGTTCGAAACCGTTTACAAAAAGAAGTTCTTGTCCCACTTCGCAAAGCCTTAGAGTTACCGGAAATTTACATGAGTGCCAATCAATGGAACTTGCTTCCATACGATCGAATCTCATCTGTTGCCTTCAAAACTTACAAGCGTGCATTCTATAAGCATGACCGAGAAAGGTTTTTGCAGTACCTTCAAAATGTGCAGTGCCTTGAAATGCCAAAAACCACTGCCAAGGATTTACTTCTGTTGGGCCTTGTGGAGGCTAGTTTATGTTTGATCCGGTTAACGACCCGACCCGGCCCGAATAATGTTGTATGGTTTTTAATGGGAGATTTACTAAGGCTTAGTCCATGGAGCGGAGGCTTGGGCCGACAGGCCCAAGCCGTAGCCCATGGACAAGCCTCTTGGCTCTGAAACTGTGACCAAAGCCCAGCTCTCTTCTAAACCCGAGCCATGTCTCACCGAGTCTCTCTACTCTCAAACCACAGAAACCACTCTCCGATCAACAAGCTAAAAGCGCCTTGAACGGCGCATGAACCACAAAAGGTGGATGTAAAGGTGAAAGGTCTCACGGATCTGCCAAGAACTGAGACAATGGTGGCACGTGGACCTACACGTGGTGGCGTGTGAACAAGTGTGTGCATAACTGAGGGTAAGAGCTTGATTTATGTGTTTGTGTGCTCAGTGTTGTGAGGCTTTGTAAAACATGTAAGTATGTGTGTGTGAAGCAGAGAATCATAGAATGTATGTGTGTATGTGAGACAAAGAGATACTATCAGAGGAAAGAAACAAAGAAAAGGGAGAGGGTTTCGGGTTACAAGTTGAACCCAGATCTAAAGCCTTCGAACCTAGATTTGCCCAGATCTGCTTCAAGTTGGCTTCAATTCGAACTCAGATCTAATGATTTTGAACCTAGATTTGGTTTGTGTTGGCTTCGATTTGGTTCATAATGCTAAGATCTTTGTTTGTTTCAATTTTTGCAACTGGTTTTCTCTTTTTCCTATCAAAGATCGGAGCACCGACAAAAATTTTGACAAAAACGGCCACAGTATATGCTGGAAAACCGACTTTAGGTGCTCTTGATCAACACCGGTCAAAGCAAAACTGCCCACAATAGTTCGGTGATGAAAGTGCCCAAATATCTTCCCGATTTGTGTTTGTTATTGTGTTTTATTGAGTTTTTTGGAGTTTTGAGATTTGGGTTCTATTGGAGTATTTGGGTTTATTTGCTATGGGTTGGCTGGGAGATTTATGTATATTATTGTGTTCTTTGTATTTGTGATCATGTGTTAATGTTTAAATTTGAGTTTGTGTTTTTTGTGTTTGGTTCTGGGTTTGTGTTTTATGTTCTTGTGTTGATGCTTAAATATGTGATTGTGTTCTTGTTCAAAATGAATTAGATCTGAATTGATGTATTTTATTATTTTTAATTTTGTTTTTTCATTTTTAATTTCGTTAAAATTGATTAATAAATTTTTTTATATTTAGAAGCTGACATGACATTTTTTTAATGCTAATAATTTTTTTTTTTATTTTTTAATTGGCCACGTCAGCATCAGTTTGCCACCTAAGCAATTTCCGTTGGTTGGTTAACGGAAATGACAAAAATGAAACGCGTTAATTGATTTAGGGACTAAAAGTGATAAAATTAAAATGTAGGGACTAAAGTAGAAAAAAGTCAAAATGTAAAGACTAAAAGTGTATTTACGCCTAATTTATAAAGACAACATTGACAATGTAGAAAAAAAATCAAGATGAAAATTGACGCAATTGAATTTGTGAGTACCAAAATGAAATCACCCCCCAAATTTGTAAGGACAACAAATAATTATTATTAATATTTTTTTATAATTCAATAGTTGAAGATAGGAAGATTTGAATCATGATATCTTAGAAACATTGTCTTATTTATTTGGGTAAAATACTATTTTGGTCTCTAAATTTTAAATAATTTTTTTTTCATTCCTAAACTTTGTAAAGAGTTTTTCTAGAAACAAAAATGGGGATGAAAAAAGAAATTTTTTTCAATAGTTTAGGGATGAAAAATAAACTTTTAGTAAAGTTTAAGGACATAAATAAAACACTTTCAATTGTTTAAGGACAAAAGATGAACTTTTCAATAGTTTAAGGACTAAAAATGAACTTCTTAAAATTTAGGGATAAAAAACAAACTTTTGGTAAAATTGAGGGACTAAAATAATATTTTACCCTATTTATTTTTAAGTTTTGAAACCCATTACAGCATTACTTATTCCAACTTGGACAATTCCAGGATTTTTGGGCCTATTTAACAATGGCCCAAATAGAAATATCCATCCTCTAACCATTTATACAGCATAGTTGTATTATTAGGGTAGTACTATCCTTACTTCCTGTCCTCGACTTTTGAATTTTGCAGGAACATTGTCCTCCCACATAGAGCACCAGCCTCAGCTCCCAAAGAATATAAGGACACACTATAATAGTTACTCAGCAACAAAGTACAGTGAAAAAAATTTATAATTAATTCAAGATTTATATCATTGGCTTTAGTACCAGTAAAATGCCGGGTAATTTAGGAACCCGTTGACACTGTACTAGTAGGAACTTTTTTTAATTAAATTTTTTGAATTAGAATTTCTTATCCTTGCAATTGAATTAGAATTAGATTGCTCCATACTGTTATCATAATTAGTCTCCATTGCATTATGAGGAAATCATTATTTAGGACTACCAATATCTAACATGAAGTTTTAGATAAACCAAAAGAGCTTCTTCTCTTCTTTCATTAATACTATTATTATATTACTATAGATCACTTTTTCTCCTGAATTAACTTGTTAAGCAATTGATAATCCAGAAATGAATTGGACAGACAAGCTAAGAAAAAAACTCAGTGAACAACAAGCGGAACCATAACCTGGCAACTGGCAAGATTATCAATAAACCTCAATTAGTATTTACTTGGCCACAGCCAGCCAATTATAATTCAAAATGAAAACTGAAACAATCAAGAAAATATGTTGAAAGATTGCAAATGGACAGAGTAACAATAACATGGTAACCCTTTCCACTAAATTATAATCATCAAGAGAAAGAAATGTTTTTGGTTTAAAAACAGTGTGCTTGACTTACTACAAGATACATATAAATACTAACACAAAATGCGCTTACAATTCACTATGAATCTATCCTACTATGGAAAGCCAATCAAGTGACAAAATAATGTATAAGTGAGAAGCATGCCCCCAGTCTCTTCCATGCAATTCCGCTCCATGTTTCTTGCAGAACAGGTAAAAACTGCAAGTTGCTGGGAAGTATTATGAGTTCAGAAGTAAAGCTCGAACAAGCTGGTTAGAGTTAAAATATGCTTCTACCATCAGTAAAGAGGATATAAAATTCATCAGTAAAGTTCATTGGGGTGCCATCGTCAGCAAAATCACATCACTGGGACAACACCAATTTGCCTCAAGTAAGTGCACTATGTAGGCTAGACCAACCCAAGGCGAGACAACTTTCAATGATGGAAGCTGGCAAGAGTTATGCCATGAGTAACAAAGTTGCATGCATTTTTCATTTTCTTGTGATAGGATATATATGGAGACAGATACCCACCAACAAAAGCATCAGCTTTTGGCATTTAATTTCTCCAAAGGTATCTTGTTTAGAAGCCCAGGATTTGCTTTACCTTTTGACAATTTCATTACCTGCACATCCCCAAAAATGCAGAATAATCTTGGTATATAGGAAAAATATTAACAAATTAACCAGGATAAAAATAGATAACAAGTTTCATATTAAGACCAGCAAATTTTTTACCTGACCAGCAAAATAACCTTGTAACTTAGTTTTGCCCCCACGATATTGCTCCAGCTGCTTTGGGTTCTCTCAAAGCACTTTATCTACCATTTTCTCAATCTCCACTGGATCTGCTATCTGTTATTTTCAAAACAATGAGAGGATTCTTTGCACAATGTCTACTACACCATGTTACTATATCGTCATTATCATTCAAATAATTGCAACCATTTGATTGGCAGTGTAAACCATCTCTCTCATAGAACATCACTTAATGAAACTAGTCCCAAATTAGGGAAACACTTGCTCGGGCTTTTTCACCAACATGCGACTCACTTTCATATATCAGGTTGATTGCCTAACAAGACAAAACTTGACAGCTGTACGCTTTAACATCAGTTGATGATCCAATGAAGTTGCAATAACAACTCCTCAAGATCTTTTGCCCAGGAGTCAGTAAGAAATGATGAAAATTCATACAGTCAATCAACAATACTATAGGACACAATAGCTTCAAAAGCAAGTTTCTTTTTCTTTTTTGGTGCTTTTTTTTGGGGGAGGACGGAGGGGAGTTTACTAGAATTAATATTGAATTAACATAAAAGTGATGATCAAATAAGGCCACTAACCAACCTCAGTTAGACCCGTAAAGAAGTTCAAGTTTTAGCTCATATCACATTAACATAACCTGAATAGGCTGAAATCAGGTCAACTAGCATACTCAAAGTTCAATTATACACAAGCTTAAAAACCATTCAGCTTCTCTTGCTCATACCATATCTCCAAGACATTGAAATGCTTATTAAACTCTCAACAGTAAAACCAAATTCAAAAACAAAAATAATTTCAAATTCAAAAAAATAAAATCTTAAAGATTTTGGTGCTCCTTGCATCATAATATGAGCAATACCATAGACAAATCCTACTTCAAAAGGTTTTGTTTCATTAAAGTCCTCAGATACAAGGACATCCACTAAAACTAGTTGTTCTTGCTTCCTGCATACTCACTCTTACAGTAGTCCAAGACCATGTAACCCTTGAAATTGAGCAGCCAATCCTAGGTATTTCAAATTTAGACATCTTGTGTGAGCATTTCATGGCAAGGGTATGAGAAATAAAAGTTTTCTTTTTATCATTTGAGAAGGATTGTATCTATACTTTTTTTTTGAAGTAAAACAGCAGAAATATCTGTACAAGTTACTATAAGTAACTTACCTGAACCAATTCCTTTTCTTTTATTAGTCCCTTAATGGTTCCACCTTAGGCTAGTAGTTCAAACAATATCTGCAAATTATAAATTATATGGTAAGAATATATTTTTTTTTGATAAGTACTAATACTTATTCATAAAGAAAACAGAATGGTAAAACGTGTCCAAACAAGACTAGGATAGGATTATAGCAAAACTATAATAAGGTCTTGCTTCCTTTTTCATTCACTTAGACAGGCTAACACAGCCCCATGCCCCCACAAAGCACAACCACAAAATCTGTACCTGCAGAAACCTCAGTCCCCCAGACACCAATTGAGCTGTCTCATTGCTAAACTATCATAAGGTCCCAATGATATTATAGTTTTAAAACTTATCCCCCATATTTTGCAGCTACCATATCTTAAAACATTGCCAACAAGGAACTCTAGCTCAAATGACACCTCCTCCCCTTGTAAGAAAAAAGTAGGAGGATGAGGTCATGGTTCAATGCTTGTATAGCTTACCAATAAAAAAAATCTTAAAATCTTGCTCCTTTGTGATCCTTACAATTCCCTCAAGCCACGTGCTATTACAAGCCTAATCTAGGCTAGTGTTATTTGATATTTTACCTACTTATATGTTAGATTAGAGAGGCTCTTATGATCCAATAACATTATAAAAGGGAGGAAGGGGGAGTAGAAGAAGAAAAAAGAAGAAAATCTTTTATACTGATGAGATATTTACAAATAAAGTGAATTGACAAGACCCAAAAAACAAAAAACAAAAAAACTAGGACAAACATTTACAAGCGTGATCCAATGACAGATGCGCATATGATGATCAACTAGGACATCAGAGTTCAAATGAAATTTGAAATGTAGTATGTAGTAATCACTAGTACAGCGACAAACTCTTACCTCTTTCCCTATCTTTCCACTAATGATACCACCTTTTATTGAAGCAATCAACTTAGCTAGCTCCTGGGGGATTAACTTAATCTCATTTATGGTCAACTTTTCATTTTTCATGTAGGCAGCAATATCACTCTTTATCCAATTGGCAGCCAGCTTCACATCAGATCCCTTTGCACTAGTTGCATCAAAAAATTTTGCAACCTGAGACATTCATTCAGCAAAAGAGCCATATCTCAAATCATTCTAGCATGACATATGTCCAAAACAAATACTTTAAAGCAACAGATACATGGTCATAAAGGCATGCAAGAAATATCTTTCAGGCTTGCCTCTAAGACAGACTAAGGCAAATGCCTCAAGGTACAGCATTAGAGGCTTAAATGACCTTGGCCACCTTTCAAATCCTGAGACATTCAAGAGGCACATGGAATATGCTTGAAGCTTGTGATATATGACTGAAATACATGAATAAACAAATTTTGGAGTTCTATTACGGGATTAAGAGCTAACTCTCTCTCTCTCTACACTTTTTTACTTACATCTCATTTTGAATAAATGCATGTAGATTAAGGACCTTAGGCACAATTCTACATTGAGAATTACTGAATCATATATGATTTAGGACAAAGGGAACAAGCCAAATAAGATTTTAAATTCCTGGGTCAGGTGTGGCAGTTCTTGGACAGCTTGGTTTTTGGAAAAAAGGTGGAAAATATTAAGAACTACAGGGTTTCTGCTGAAAATGAATAATAGGATTTGGGAATGAAACAAAAGGAAAAAACCAAGGTCTGGGTTGCTGTTCCTGGACTGTGAACATAACCTGTGAACTAGGTTTTATCTTTTTATGGGGTATTTGGGGTTATTTGATGGATGGGTAGTTCCGTGTTTTGAAGTTTAGATTTTAAGATTTAATAGGTGAAAAAAGACTGTATTCGCAAGATTTTAAGTTGCTGAGAATCTATGAACAAAAAGGAAAAAAGAATAAACTTCTAGGCATTACACCTTGGCATCATACCTCAGAGAAGGTTGTATCGCAAAAAATCTCATACAAACTTCAAAGCTTCGGAAATATAGAAAACTTATTTATGTTCCCCATTGAATAGAAAGCATTACATCTGACTAATTCCTAAACCTACTCCTTGGAAGCTAAAAATTACAAATTATGCAACAATTAAAAATAAATAAAATAAAATCAAAATAATATTGTTTCTCACTGCCAGTGCCAATATCTCTCTAGACTAACCAAAATTTTAGCTTTTCTTATTTTTATTAGCCATTCCTTTAATTTTATGTAATGAATATGAATTGGGTTTTTCCTACTCTTCTCCTTTTCTTCTTCTTTCTTTTTTGATAAGTAATAAGAGACTGTTTTTAATCATAGAGGTTTTTTTCTATTTTATTTGGTTGGCCTTTACCTTCAAAATCCTGAATGTGTAAAGCAAAAGCTTGTAAATGCCAATTGAACAGTCCCCAGATAGTAAAAACATTCAAAGTAATGAAGAGGACTCACATTAATGTCATTTGTTAGGAAAAGAACATCCGCATGCTTAGGCCCATCTTCTCATACCTTCTACGCTTCACTTCTGGAAGTTCTGGGAAATATAGATAATCAGAAAGCCCTTCCTTTTTCCTCATTGTAACTGTTTTCTAAAAAGTATAACACAGGTTAATGGAGCATAAAGTAGACACAAAATGACCAAGTGAACCATAAATCTAGTACTTGTTTCCACTACATCACTAGAATAAAAGCAAGATGTAGCAACAACCTGAGCGCCTTCTTCCCAGAGACGAGTTTCCTGTGTAATTTGATCACTCTGGCCTTGGGCTATGAAGAAGCACCTGCCTTGAAATTTCAAAATCAATAGCCCTGCTAACTGACGAAAAAGAGTTCAGATTTTTTTATCTCAACCTGACAATACAAGAGGGGCTTAGTTAAGGCACCAGCGCACTGCCAATTACTATGCACATCAAATGCATTGAGCTCTAGCTCAAATAAGACTTTTTTCCTCCTATAACAGTAAGAAGCAAGAATTAAACTACCTTTGTCCCAAGCTGTGATTGCCCAATTGGTCGAACTGAGACATTCACATCACAACGAAGTGAACCTTCTTGCATATTGCCATTACTCACTCCCAAATAATGAGCTAACCTCTGTATTTCTGCTGCATATTCTGCAGCTTCAACACCAGTTCTCATATCAGGTTCTGAAACAATCTCTCTGCTCTATTTAAATCAACCTGCAACAAAATCAACCATATCAACAAGTCTATAACATACATAGTAATCAGCAATTTCGCCAAGAGCCTTGTAGCTCAACTGGTTGGCACTTCCTGGTGTTTCCAAAGGAGACATCGAGGGTTCAAATCTCCCCTCTCCCAATTATTGAATCATCAAAATAAGAATAATAATAATAACCAATTGCAGCTCTTCTAAATCTATATATAAGATACGTGTCACAAACAAATTTTTTTTTTGCAATGCATACCAACTCATTCATACTGCTAGATAATAAGGCAATAAATTGCAAAATTAGCATGCTTATAGAATCAACTTAAGTTACTTAACCCACAAATCACATGACTAACACTTGGAACCTGATTAAACATGAAAACAGTCAACAATAAATATTCTTGAAAATAAAAGGAGAATATAGTTTGTTATAATAATAATAATAATAATAATAATAATAATAAAGTGATTAAATTCATTATTTTCTAATTGCTTAAATATTTGGGAGAACCAATAATTTATCATAACATAGGGAGTTTTATATGTGTTTCTAGTTTACGTCCTATTTAAAAAATTAAAAATCTATGTATTGAGCCCCACCTATTAAAGGGGCACGCAAAAAGAGTGTTAGAATAATGAGAAAATAATTAAATTTATTATTTTTTTAATACTTTAGAAATAATTAAATCTATTATTTTTAGTACTTTTTTAGAGAATCGATAATTTCTCATGGTTAAAATATAAAATATAGTAAAAATTGGTACGGTACGTAGGCAAAGGGAAAGAAGTAATTACCTGTGAATAACTTCCATATTCTGAACGAAGCAGCTTGCCTGCATCTTCCTCCATGTGAACCCTTGTAATGCCAAACCTCCTATGCCCACCACCGAACTCCACAGGAATATCCAAATCAATGTAACCACCACTTGCAATTGGAACATCAAATTGAGATAGTTGGTACCCTTTTGGAAGGTCCGGGTAAAAGTACTGTTTCCTATCAAACTTTGAGTTTAGAGAAAACTTGCAATTCAGTGCAAGACCCAGTTTCACCGCTAATTCAATGACCTTTGAGTTCAAAACTGGCAAAGCACCAGGCAAACCCATGCAAATGGGGCAAACACTAGTATTTGGTGGAGACCCATAATTGTATGGACAACCACAAAAGGCTTTGGTGAGTGTTGAGCTGGACATGAGTTTCTATACCGATGATTGCTTCATAGTCTTTTAATATTTTATCAATCTGGGTACGAGGTAAAACTTTGATTCGAGGCTTTTGTTTTTCTTGAGCGGCTGTTTGGGCTTCTGTGGTTTTCATAGTGCAATATAGTAAAGCACCATTCTTTCTTCTAAACAATGCAGTCTGGTACAGCAACAAAGGGTAGTTTTGAATTCTTCTAAATATATTGGAAGCCATCATCAGGGTCTGAATCAATTAATATATCAAGCAATACATAGGCTGTCTGCAAAGCATTAAAATAAGGCATTGGTATGCTATAAATATATTGAAAAAAAACAGCATAAATCTATTATCTTTACAATTCAAGCATTCAAATTAAAGAGACAAGAAAGTAGTGAGACTTTTGTGAGTGTGGGTTAGCAATTGTAGAAGAATAAAAACATGGAAACCACTGTTTATTTATTCCAATATGGACAATTCCAGACCTGTTGGGCTTACTTAATAACGGCCCACGTTGAAAAATCTATACTTTTTTTTTTGGATAATTGAAATCTATCCTTAAATTCAAACCATTTACAAACAAACAAACACAATCATTACTCATAGGACACGTGTAGTCACTCTCATTCATCAACAGACACCTATTCTCAACGTTCCCAACCGCCAAAAATTTCCTCACAAAACAAGTGTTAGTGTTTCCAAAAGCCCTTCTCTGTTTGTGTTACCCAAAACCAGACCAAAACAGGGCAGGAAATGGAGAAGATGGCACTTTTTTGTTTTTCTGATTCATCATTAACCATTTGCTTTCATAGCTTCCATATGTAGAGCAGTTGCTTGTGAGTTCTTACTCTGATTAAACTGACTCATTCTTCTTCATAATTGAATTAATGTATTGTGAATGATTTGATATTTAGGTTTCTGTCTTTTTTGGGTTGGTTTGTATTAAACGTCTGGGTTGATGATTTGGATTGTTAAAATTGGGTGTATCAATGTATGTGAGAATTTTAATTTTTTGAGTCTGAATTAACTCCATTTTTCTAGATTTTATATGTGTTTTGTTCAAGTTCTGTTTTTTTTTTTTTTTTTTTTTTGCTGTTTTTTGAATAAGTGTGTTCTAGATTTTTATGTGTGATTTGTTTTTTGTTTTTGTTTATTATAATTATATTATCTTGGTTAATTTCCATTGTATCTGTAAATACAACCAGGGGCATGGTTCATGCGTGTGTATGTTGTACCAAAAACTTGTTTTCTTAAATGGTCCTTTTTTTGTATGCTAACATTACCTGCAGAATGATGATTTTGGTGTAGTGGTCATGTTTGGGACCTTTGGGATGAAATTATGTCCCATATAGATGACACACTTCCACTGTTTCATGTGATATTCAATTTACTTTATTTTGATTCTTTTTGCCTCTCCTCTATAGAGGTTGGAATTGGATTGTTTTACCAAACAATCAATTATATATGGTTCCAACTTCCAACTCCTAAACTAGGAAACACCTGTGCCTCCTTCCTTTAATGAAGTTTTATGGTTGTGGCTAAACTTGATTTCAATAACTTTTACAGATTTTCCAATGAGAAAAGATGGAACTTGAGAAAGTAGAATCTGATCTCCTTGCCTTAAGACAATTATATGGGCTCCTTCAAAATATTGGTCAAGGCCTGCAAAGCAAAAGTTCAGAAAATGTAAGCTCTCTTATCTCGAAACAATCTGTTTTCCTTTGACTTACCATGTCATGAAGTCTTGACTTTCAATTGTATTACTTCAGTACCACACTCATTATTTTGGCTATGGGAAAAATAAACAAGAAGCAATTAATAAACCTTTTCTTTTATTTGTTTCTTAATTTTAATTTTTCGCCCCAGGCATTGTGGTGGTAATATACTCTATCCTTTTGAAGAATCTTGAATTGTACCTCTTTGTTCATTGCATGATTTGATTATAGTCTTTATAGATACTTTGAAGAATCGAAAATGTGCGAAGAATATAGTTTCTGAGATAGAAGATAAATTCTAGAAAAACAACTACCTGGTGTTGTATTCACCGATATAATCGTTTAGTTTTACATCTCATGTCTTTTATTATTAGTACAACAGGTGAGGGGTTCTGTTTCTATAACAAACCATTCAAAAATCAAATAAAAGATCAGACAACATAATAAGTTATAAAGAATCTTTTGGTGGTGAGTAATATCTTCGGAACTCTTCTTGCCATTCACTGTTTTTGATTTCTTCTCTGCAGTCTGTGACTTATCCTTAATGAAGAAATCATTTGTTGAGTATAGTTGTTTTTTCTTTCTTGTTGATATTTTTTTTGAGTGGTGCTTTCAATACTACAAAATTTACTACATAAGCTCTACAAACCAATGTGTCAATTTTTAGACATGAGAAAAAAATTTAACCAAAAAAAATATTTATTATGTTATTGTGCTGACACAAATTACATTCATTGTCACTTCATTTTGCAAGTTTTTATTTTTATTTTTTTATTTTATAAGAAAATTGGTAGTAGTTTTAGCATTTTCTGTCTTTTTTTTCCCTACTTTTACTCCCAAGGAATGGACGTCTTATAGTATATAGCAACATAAAAAACATTTAGTGCTCTTTTGTTATGACTTAATCTTAACATGATCTTCTTCTTCTTAAACAGTTGGATGAGAAAGCACAACTCTTTTTGAAAACTTTGCTTGACAATGCAACAGAAAGAGTTTTTGAGACCCATTCAAAGGTACGTTTTGTCATTCAGTACTGTGAATGAAGTTCTTGTTGGTTTTGTTTCTAGAGCAGACTGTACTTAAGAAAACAAAGTATGATATTGGATCCTATTATCTTAATAGGCAAAGGATTATTGCCTAATTTATTTTCTCATGCTGGTATCACAGATTATAGCAGCACAATCTGGTGTCTCTAACACACCAAAGGCTATGCTAAAGTTAAACCCTCCTGTTCCAACATCTGTTCCCATCATTACTCAAGCCTCAAGTAAAGGGTCCAAATTCCAATCAATTACTTCACAGAAAGATGAGCTGCCACCCAGGAAACCAACACTAAAGAAAGCAACTTCCATGCTCTCTAAACCCAGCATTTCTTCAAACAAACCTGAGGGCAGAAGGCAACAATGTTGGATTTATGAGCAAAGCAGTATGAAGAGGCAGAACTCAGTTGAGGACACAAACAGCATAGCTAACGCTAGAGCCACAAGTTCAAACTTAAATAGTACTCGTCAACATCAACTGCACAACCAGTTAGGCCCTTCTAATGTGGTCAATGTGCAAGCAAAAGAAATACCACAAGTGAAAGAGAACCCAATACAGAAAAGAATGCATGAACTCCAACATAGTCCAAGCATTGCTAGTTCCTCGAGCTATTTGGCAACTGGGCTTATTGAACCAGGACTTGGGAATAAAAAACCGGACCAGGCCAGTGATTTTTCAAAGGATGTTGCTAGTACACTCAAACAAGTCGAATCCCACATTTCAGCTTTAAAACCTTGTTCTGGTATTGTGGATTTTAAAATGACTAGTGCAAGTTTGGCTGTGATGTCTAAGCCAGTTACTCCTTTGACACAAACAAGAGATGGGTTTGTTAAAAAAAGCGAGCTGGGCTATCTTGGTGAGCCTGTAGCTTTGGGTCTGGGTCAAAATGATCTGCCGAGTCAGCAGGTGAGTCAACTCAGCAGGAAACATGATAGTCGTTTGAGCCCAGCACGCAAGCCCATTTATTCTCTGAGTCAGCTAGCGAGTCAGATCGGTGGTGTTGGGGACAGTGAATCATTTTCAAGAGCACGTGGCTGGCCAAGTGTGAGGAGTAGAATTGGGTCACTGAGTCGAGCAGTGAGTCAGAATGACGATTTAACGAGTCAGAGCGGTGATTATGTTCACGGGTTGAGGTTTCCTATGAGTCAGCCTTCCAAAGAGAGTGAAAAACAAAAAGATCCTACGGTTGAGATAAAGACAACTAGGAAGGGGGTTAGATCTAGACCATCCATGCCACCTCAGTTAGTGGAATCCACTTCTTCTCTTGGTCCTAGTGAGAGAAAATTGCCACCTCAGATGGTAATCAAACCAACTCTACTAGGACTAGATCAAAGAAAAGGGACCCACAAAATCAGCCATATGGGCCCACACAACAAGATCTTGCCACGTCAGGTGCTTGATGAATTAGAGGGTCCTAGCTCTTCTTCAGATTCTTACTTCTCCACTATTAATAAACAAGGTAGTAGTGTGAGCAGCAGTGAAAGCTTTGATTACTCATCGCCAAGTCAGACTCGGACCCACCATCAAATTGGTCCCACAAGTGAAACTAGTTGGGCTAGTGAGAAAAATCAAGGTAGTGGGAGCAGTATTGAAAGCTATGGTTACTCATTGCCAAATCAAACTCGGGCCTATCGTAACATTGGTCCCACGAGTGAAAGTAGCTGGACTAGTAATGAAAGCTACGGTTATATTGGTCCCACATTGAGAAGGGTTGTAATTACAAGTGAAAGTAGCTCAGAAGAGACTAAAAACGGTCCATATGCGGGTCCTACTAGAAGATTCAAATTAGGCCGTAGGAGAAGCCCAAAAAAAGCAATTGGACGGTTGAGGAATTTCAAGAACAAATTAGGACTTATATTTCATCATCACCATCACCATCACCATCATCACCATGATGATGATGAGAATGGTCAGAAAATGTTACACCATAGGGATGTGCATGATAGTAGAGCGGTTCAGAAGGTGAAGAAATCAACGGTGAGTAGTGTGCCACGGAAGCATCAGGATGGACATTTTCATGGTTTGATGGAAGGGCTATTGAAGCATGTGCAACATTCAAAGAAATCAAAGGGTTCTAAAGGTGGGATCAACCGGCTGGGAAATGGGCCACGTGGTGGTAATAAGAAGTTGCATTTGTGGAAAATGTTACGACGTCGTGGTGGTGGGGTGAAGCTGCCCAAAAGCAAAAGGGGGCGTGTTAGAATAGGGTTTATGAGGAAAAATAAAAAACCACTTCTTAAAATGAATTGAGATTTTTGGTTCCTTTTGAAAAAATAGTGTATTTATGTTTTCTTTTCCTATTTTTTGTGGGACTCACTTATGAAAAGCATGTTTGGGTTTGTTTTTTTGTTCTCATTTTATTTTCATTTTCAATATCAAAAAAAAAAAAAAAAGTGAGAATAAAAATAGAATACGAAAACAACTCTTTAACATTTTTCAGTTTCAGCAAAATGAGTTTAGTGGTATTTTTGTAAAAAAATTGAAAATTGCGAGAAAAGATTGTGAGGATATTCAATGAAGAAAGTAGTTGTTTTTTCATAACTCATATGAGTTCTTGAAGGAAAGATGGAGGGAAATCCAATGCTGGGTGGGCCTTTGGCCCAAAGCTTATTTGGAAGGAAATCCAATTGTAGAATAATATAAAGATGGAAGGAAACCCATTGCTTATATGGACTATTCCAGGCCTGTTTTTATGGGCCTACTTAAAAACAGCCCACGTTGGAAAATCTATCCTCAAAGTCAAACCAACCATTTAAACAAAGCAAAAAAAAGCAAAGAGTTGCTGTACTCTGTCTATCAAATATCAATATCTCCTCTTCTCTCATGTCTTTTGAATTTAGCAGCAGCAACATTGCCTTTGTCTTCTAATCACACACACAACAGAAATGGGCTCAGCTACCAAAGAAAATAAGAAGAACAGTAAGTTTCTCTCTCTAAGTAACAAAGTACAAGAGAAAAAGTTTGTAATTCGTTTTTGAGTTAGAAGTTCTTATGTTTCCCAAGTACCCTTTTCAATTGTCTGATGCTGTTCGAAATTTGATGTTCAAAGTGTGGTTGGTTTTAAGGTAGGATTTTTCTTTGATTAATGATGTAATGATATAATGGGTTCTTGAAATTTTGCAGGTTCTGCTAAAAGAGTAGCTGTTATTGGTGCTGGTGTTAGGTACTCTCCTCATTCATTAATATTTATGTGTTAAGGCTTTTTATTGTTGTTGGTAAATTATTCACTGTGTTTTCTTAGAGAGAGGCTGAGTGGGTCTTTCATCAATGTGGTAATCAACTTCTTTGATTAGTATTGTGAACTATGTGAATGTATAATGTGGGGTTTAATTGTGAAATCATGAAAAGGCAGGACTAATGCTAGGATGGAATTAGCTATTAATGTTTTGATTATATATTGGAAATGTTTAGTTTGTTTAATTTGATTTGTGTGAAATGGTTGTAAATTGTGCCTGCACACAATGCTCAAGCTGACTGGTAAGTGGCCTCTTTTAGCCATTAGGATAAAAGGTAACCATACTCACTCTTACCTCAGCGATCTAGAACCAGGCAATAGAGCTTCTTCAGCTGTCTGCCTCTTTCTAGACAACTCGTAGTGTAAACTATTGACATTGCAAAATCAACTGGCACCTTCTGATGTTTCCAATGGAGACATCCAAGCTTCAAAAATATAATTATGGTCCCTTAAGAATGTCTGGAGTATTTAAACTCTGCTGAAGTAAGCCCATCAGTCCTCCCTCAATGATTGGATGGAATGTAAGGTTTTGGGTTCAAGACTCACCAGGTGCATCGCATGAGTAAGCCCCCGGGAAAAATTTTTGGGCCCATTTAATATATAAACCGACTTTGCCGTGATTAGGGTTATATAAGATTGTAGGTTGTTGCTGCCGCCTACTGTAGAGTGAGAGAGAAAAAGTATTGTAGCCGCAATTCTTGTACTCTGTATTCTTCCCTGATAATAGTGAAATCCCTGCAACTCCGTGGACGTAGGCAAATTGCCGAACCACATAAATACTGTCTTGTACGTGTGATTTTTTTGGCGTGTGCTTTCTCTATTTTTTTTTGTTTCTCACAGGTTGGGAATTTGGTTTAATTCCCTACAGAAGTGCGAAAGCCACAAACAAGTTTCAAATTGATAAAACAATCAAATTTTCAACGAGAAAGCACAAAAGCGTTTCTTTATATCACAATTGGCAAGTTTTTGGAGAAACCAATTAATGAAATTGAACCCATTAAAAGAAACTAACATCAAGTAGTACAAATGCCCCAAAACTCCAAAACGTTTTCTCTTTTCCTTCAGGTTTTCTTGGCAACCAAACACAAAGAGAGAGATAGAGAGGGAGCAGAATGTATGGAATGGAAACCATGATCGGCGAGATCTACGGTGTGTTCCAAAGTCTTGATTGGCTGCGGCAGATCTCACTCTAGTCTAGTG
>JARYZH020001687.1:0-23807 GCA_030021035.2 Notholithocarpus densiflorus | reverse complement strand
AGATTATGAGAGAATTGGGAAATGTAGATTTCTCTGAATATTTTTGTGCTAGAAAAAATATATTGAGTTTAAAAGACTTGACAATCGATTGAATCGCTTAATTGTCAGACATTAGTAATACTTTAAAACTTTGGTTGAAGATGAATTCCTTCTCCCATGCTGTGCTAGAGATTATATCTCTATTATATTGTCCATCATATTTTGAATTTCTTGATTGTATTGATCCCAACCGTCAAAATGAGGACAATGTCTTACTGTGGAAAGACTAATTTCTCTCTCTCTCTCTCTCTCTCTCCCCGTCTCTCTCAGAAAACCAATTCATTTTATAACAGTTCCTAGTTGAATGCTTATTAATTTCATTTGAAAGGATTTGAAAATTTCATTTGAGTAGTTTTTATTATTTAGGTTATTGTCACAGAAGTCGTTCTTACCTCAGTTTTATTTTACTCATATTTTGTTTGGCTTGTTACTACGTAACTTTTTATTTCATCCATGTGCAGGTTCCCAAGTCTTGGTTGGGAGACCATTGAAATGCTTATCGTTCTTTGGTTTTGATTTTTGGAAATTGTTAACAGAGAAATACTGTCTTCTTAATTGCATGGCAGCATTAAGTACGATAAGATCTACATGGACGATGTGTACAATAATATCTACATCAACGGGTTACACATTTTAATAGATTATGATGGTATTGTTTTCATTAAAGTAAAATGGGTTACACATTTTAATAGAGAAATTCGGGTGTATTGTACCCTGATTTAGTTGTAATCTCACAAAAGAAACTCCATGCAAAGTGAGACAACAAAAATGAGCCCTCATTCAATTCTGATGTCACTTATTGCTGTTTTGAATGTGTCTTTCAATTATTTAAACTCACAACTTACTGAGAATAAACTAAAGAGGTAGGTTCCTATCTTTGACCGTTTATAATACATCTGCTTATGTACGAATGTAAATGATGTCCCTGAGCAAATTTTTAACTTTTTTTTTCCTCACTTTAGGTTGTGGATTTGAGCACTATTCATGGTCCAAATTACCTTGTTATTTCTGCAAAAGCCAGGCAAGAATTCTTGTCTGCAATTCAGGAGGCTATGAACATGGAGTTTTCTAATCCTGCAGAGAGAAGATATGTTACTCAGATTGGTGCTTCCCCTCACCCAATTTCTCTCTCTCAAACATGTCTTACAATATTGAATAGTCCCGCCCAATTTCTCTCTCTCACTTTCTTTTCCTCTTGCACTCTCTCTCTCTCTCGGTTGTGTTGCATGTGAGTGTGTGTTTATGGTTGTTTGGCCGTGGGTTTGGGTATTGCTATTCTTGTGGGTATGTGGCCATGTATGTATGTAGATGTGAACGAGTGTAATGTGTGCTCTGTTTGTATGTTTTTGATTTGGGATTTTGGGTTTACTGTTTCGTATTGCGGAGGTATTTGCTCTGAGCCATTGTGGTTTTGATTTTTGTCAAATAGGAAGCATATTATGGTTTTCAACTTCCTTAGCAACTACCTTTCTGCTTTAATTTTTTGAGACTGGATTACAATTACTCTTTTCTGCATATGCTTGTTTCATTGGAGGATATGGAGTTCAAGATTCTTTGCAACTGATTTATTTTCCTTCGTATTCATTATAGGCTGAATTTTTCTGATCTTGCCCTTTGTTTATTATAATTTTGGTGAGTTAGTTGTTTGGCACCAGCAGTACAATTTCCCATTAAAAAAAGGGACTGGATGTTTTTGGTTTTCTAGTTTTTTCCTTTAATTTTTTTTTTTTTCAGGTATTTATTTCCTTTGATAGTGGTGAGCTGGCAACCACTCACAGTTCAATCAAACGAAAGACCCCTCTTTCTCCATTATTTACACTCAAACACGTGCATTGGCTTTCTATTATTTGTGGTCATCTAATTTGTTTGACACTATAATTAGTATCAATAATCCTTGATATGATTTATTGTATTTTTGGCTAACGCAACACATGTAAGCCCTCTCTCTCTCTCTAATATTTCAAGTTTGAAGTTTCACTATTCATAATTTGGTTCATTTTTGTTAATTTTTGCCTAATCCCGTGCCATTCTCTCTATTTTACGAATATATAATCTCTCTCTTTTTGTTTGGTTTAAATAAATCTTTTGGAGTGCTAATGAGTTATATATATATATTTGTATGGTGTAAAAATGACGTTATATTTAATCTCTCTCTTTTTATCTTTTGGAGTGCTAATTCATTTTTACAAAATTGCTAATGGGAAAATCTTGCAGGTGAAGCGTATTTGTGGATTGTGGCTTTCTGTCCATTTATAAGGTGATTATTTTGTTTAGTTTAATTTCTTTCCTTCACTTATATGTTTATTTGGATATGTGTGTGACCATATTTTTCTGAACCTCATTAATGGATATTAATTTTGATCAAATATCAGCAGTTTAGCTGTTTTCATACCTGATTTCTTTGTCATTTCCCTTGCTAGCAGAATATTTACTTGGTAATCCCAACTTCTATCCAAGATCTTCTGTACAAGTCTGGCTCTGAAAACTGTTAATGTTAAATGAAGCTAGATAGATTAACTGAAAATAGTATGTACAAACCAAAGTGCCAATTTATCCAAATTTTCACGGATAAAGTTACTATCAATTTGGACAAATCCTAACCATGGCAGAATAGGTTTCATCAGATCCCATATCTCTCTCCCCTTTATGTGTATTATGATTCCAAGGTTTTTTTTTGTTCTGCCTCTAAAATCACTATTTATGTACATTGCAGATGAAAAAGGCGTTCTTGAAGCAGCCCTAGGTTTTCCTCAGGTAAGATATCACAAGCCTTATCCATGCTCCTTTATTTTCTTTGAAAATGTATGATGGTGGAGAGTGAGATATAAAATTTGGATTTGTTTTCTTTTGATTTATGATATCTTCTTATGTTTTGAGTTTGTGTAATTAACTGGAAAGCTGTTTAGTTACTAGAAAATGGATAAGAAGAAAAGTATTAAAGATCTGAATTTTGAAATATGACCACAAGAACTTGCATGCCTTAAAATCAAATCCATCTTTTGGTATGGTTGTGCATATTCTAGTATTCTACCTCCTATTCTTGATAATGTCCTATGTTTTTTTGTAGGGTGCATATACTTTATAGGAATTCATAAAATTTTGGTGTTTTGGCTACTTTTTGTTCAGGTGAGTTCCATGAGGTGAATTTCATGTAATATGTGGTTGATTGGATGTGCAGTTGACCACAAGAACTTGCATGCCTTAAAATCAAATCCATCATCTGGTATGGTTGTGCATATTCTACCTCCTTTTCTTGATAATGTCCTCTTTGAACTTATCAATCTTTTAAGCTTATTTAGTTTCATGATAAATTATTTCATCTTGGGTCTTTCACATCTTAATTCCCTAGAACCATTATTGTTTTTAAATTCAACCATTAGTGCAAATTGTTGATTGGCTTCTGAAAGGTTAAGTCTAACAAGTTTTCTGGTTTTTATTTATTTATTTATTCATTTTTTCGCATTTAGCATGATTTTACTAACAATTTTGTTAGTTGATAGGTTTTGGAAACTATTTTGTTTTGTAACATCTTGAGTCTCTAACATCTTGAGTCTCAAAAACTTGGGTTCTAAGGTGGCAAAAGCTAATGTGGATAACTAATCCACATGGAACTCAAGTTTATAAGACCTGTGTTCTGTAAAACCCATCCCATTTTAAAACTATTTTTGGGTTATCTCTTTTGGATTCCAGCCCACAAAATGCGGCAAAAGCAAGGAAAATCCATGGGCTGACCCCATCGTATCCGCCCCGTAGGAACCTCCAGAAGCACACACTAGAGTAATAGGCAAAAACTGATTGGTAGATTATTCGATCAATGCTTCTCTTCTTTCTTGTCTCTCCACTCTCTCTCTTTCTCTCTCATCGTCCTTCTCCTTCTTTCTTTTTAGGAACCCATCCTCTCTCTCTTTCTCTCTCTCACCTCCTCCGTTTTTCTTAGGAACCCATCAACGTCCACGCCCATGAACACTAGTGACAAAGTGCTGAATTCTTTTTGTTGGTTTGTTGATTTTTTTGAATCAGTTGCCTGAGGTGGGGTGTGAGAGATTGAAGGAACTCAAGTCTCCTTTGTCTCCATTCCCGTCTGAGACAATTTCTTCCCCAGAGTCGGTAAGAGATTAAAACTAAATAGAGAGATTTTTTTTATAAAAAATTTGTGTAGGCATTGATCTAAGCCTTTAATTTTGGATATAAATTCAAAATTTGTAATTGTAAGGAAGTTTTAGTTCATGATTTTCTACAAATTTGAAATTTATAATTGAGAATGAATTGTGGGTTAAAGGAATTTGGGTTTGATTTAGAAGTGGCTTGGTGTTTTGAATGCTATTTGGAAAAGAATTATGGGTATATGAATGTGAGGTGATAGATAGGAGATTTTCATTGATTTGGTAGACTAGGTGGTGGGATTGATATTGCACTTGGACTTGGTCTTAGTATTTTGGTATTTAACTTTGGAAGAAATATTCAGCTTTTGTGAATGAGAGGGTTTTATGTGGTAGAAAGGAGTTGAATTGAATCAAAATGTCTTGTTTTATGAATGAGAGAGCTTTACGTAGTAGAAAGGAGATTAATTGAATCAAAATGTCATGTTTTGTGAATGAGAGGGTTTTATGTAGTAGAAAGGAGATGAATTGAATCACAATTTCCTTTTGAGATTGTATATTCGAAAGTTTAGGGGAAAACACATAAAAGATTATTAAAAAAAACAATTGTGGGAAACTAAGAAGCGGATGTAATTTTTTTATGCATTATTTCGTGGTGGGTTTGTGGATTGAGATTAGAGTTTTGGATTTTCTTTATAAATATGAAATTTATAATTGAGAACTAATTTATGGTTCATTTTGGAGATTTTTACTTATTTGGTAGACTATTTTTGGTTGTAATATGGGTATTGAAGCTGATCTTGATGTTACCATTTTGGTATTTAGCTTTGAAAGACAATTTCAAGTTTTGTGAATGAGAGGTTCTGGAAATTGATGGTAAAATGATTGATGGGTTTTTGGGTTTATATGCTAGGAGTTATGGATTGTTGCAACAACAGATTCATAATGGTTTTTTGCGGACTAGTTAGGTAACACTGATACTTGTGGTTTTTGGGTCTAGTTTGGCACTTTGGTTCACTAATTTGTGTTCTTCTAATACAAAGCTTTTGTATAAGGTTCTAAATTTATTATAGATTTCTGGGTGTCAATGTCTGCTAATTATTGTTGGGTTCTATTAGGTGTTACCAATAAGATAATTGTAGACAAGCTGAGTTTTCCATGTTTGAAAGACTTAATCTTTATCACAATGACATCTAAAGCTCTAATGCTGAAAAAAATGTATAGACCCCTAGAGTTTAACACATAGATTGCTCAAGTTGAATTCTGGCTTGCCTTAAGAATTTTGGCTTGGAATTATGCTTTGCCATGTAAATTGCAATTGATTACATTACCAATATTTGTAGTCCAACTTGCAGTTGAGTCTGATTCTAAAGCTTGACAATTAATTAATAATAAATTAAGTGTGACTACCTCCATCAAATGAATTCAGTGGTTTTACAATTTGTAGTTGGATTGCCATCACTTTTACCTCATAGAATGTGAAACCCTGTAGGTGGTTTCTATTGTCATGATCCAAGGGGGGATGGTGTTTATCATCATCCCAGACTATTGTCTACTATAGTGCATTGCATATGAAAAGAGTCCAACCTAAGCCAAATTGAAGCGCTTCAATTTGATCCTCGCTTGACACTTCTAAGGTTGGAAGAAAAGGAAAGTGATATGCAAATTGTTTGATTTGTTGATCTTCTACCATTTTTGCAATAGTTGATACGCAAATTGTTTGATTTTCCTTTAAGCAAACATTATTCTAGTTTTTGAGTATGTTGAGTCTTATTATGAGTGGAAGATCAGCCAAAGTATGTTGAGTCTTATTATGAGTGGAAGGTTAGCCAATTCGTTTTAGCGAATTGTTTTAATTTTGTTGAACACTCCTTATTGTGCCATGTGGCTAGATAAATTTATGCCACGTTTCTATCTTCTAGCTTTATTAACTATATGAAAATCGTGAAGTGGATTCAAAACGGTGTTTTGGTTTATTCAAGTGGTGAGACAAAACGATGCCATTTGATACCATATGAAGCAACAAGCCAACAAGCTAGAGAGAGGCAGAGGCCAGAGAGTGGAGACTGGGTGAGGCAAATTTCCCAATTTTCTTTCTCCAGTTAGAAAGGGAATTAGCGATGATGGTTTTCTTGGAGGTTGAGAGAAGGAAATTGAAAGGCAGTGGCTGGTTTGTGGCTTCGGTGTTTTCAAATATTCTCTCTCCAAATTTTTGTATGGCTTGATTGATTTCTCTCTCGCTCTATCTTTGAAATACTAATACTGAGCCTTTTACGTGTTTAATGAAAGCTTTGACTCAAGCCTGGGTATTTCACCAAACCTAATTCTCTAAAATTTCAGTGGGTTTGTCGTTCTTGTTTCAGATATCCTTCTTCATGGTTCTTTCTTTCTTTCCTTTTTTGGTTAGTATTGGCAGCTTAAAAGTGGGTTTGTTGAGAAATAGCAAGTTAAGAGAAGAAAGATTTGCCAACCATTTTGATTGAAGAATGTAGTTGTATAAAATTTAGGTTGAAAGAAATTTTTAATCTTTTTATTTTTTATTCTTTTTATTTTGGGTGTTTAAGTTTGAAAAATTGTTGCTATGCATTTTTTTTTTCTAACCATTTTCTCTAGATTCAAGTTGACCCTTTACTGTTTTTACAAATTTTCACTTATAAATATTTTTGGATGTGGCTCTTGGGCATGAGGATAAATTGCTTAGCCCATTAGGAGTGAAAAGCCATTGGATTATCTAGTAATTAATTATAGCGGGTGGAGTTAGTTGTTCGTAAGAGTTTGATTAACAGTGAGGATATGCTTTGCAACATACAATTAATTAAAGTTCTTGGTTTTGGAATGAGATTAGACAATTTTTTTTTCCTTGAAACTAATTGCAAAATTAACTTGTGTATGCTACTTATAAGATAGGTAAAGACTTATTTTTAGGGATTTTGCATGAGAGAAGGAAGTTCTACAAATTTCTTCAATATGAGTTCCTTCCCTTTTTTTCCTCTTTATACATACATACATATATAAATTCTCTTGTTGGATTTTATTTAAAGCACGAAGAATTAGTCAGTTAGCTCAAAGAAGACCGTAACATCAATTACAATATATGCTTTGGGGTTTGGCCGTTTGGGCACAATTTTGTGATAAATTTTTAATGCATGGAAAGCTATCTAATTTTAATTTCTCGATTGCTTGTTCTTTTTTTTTTTGGGCAGTGGCCGAAGTGACAGAATGAGCTTCAATTCATCTTTGATTACACAACGATTTGTTTTGGTCTTGATTGGCCATTGTTTCGTAGAAATGTAGTACCATGCTTCATGATCAGTATTCAATGTAGGTCAATAGCATTATTTATTTGGTTAGTTTCCTTTTTTTTTTTTAATTTGAAAGTTTTTATTATTATTTTACATATCAATTATAAATTATATATAAATTATTCGCATATGGTCTGTTTGTGTATTTGGTAGTTATTTGGACTTTGGTTATCTCTCGGTTTTGATTTTCGCAAATGCAAATATTCATGACTTCACATTTTTTTCCCTCCAAATCTGCATGCACCCTGCATTCCAAGGTACAGATTTTACGTCGTTTTCATGATTGGATTTAATTTTTTTGGTTTGTTCAATTTATGTTTATTGGATTTTTGCACATGTAATTTTAGCTTCATTACATGATTGTGTCAGTTACTTTACCTTCATTGTCTTATTTCAACATATCCAAATTATGTGCGTTTGGTTTTTGTTTCAATTTCTAATTTTTATTTTTTGTTATTTTGAGTTTTATGTTGGAGTCAATGTCAAAGTGAATATACAGAATTTTCTAAAACTATCCCGTGCATTACATGGGTTAGTGACTAGTCTATATATCAAATACTATATATAAAAGCGGAAGCTGAGAGAGTCAAATTCTATAATTTAGCCTGTTTTGACAACTAGGAGAAATGCCCACTTAGAATTGGGGTATTTTGTTTCGAAAAAAAGAAAAAAAAGAATTGGGGTATTTTGGTTTGATTGGTTATGATTTAGGTTTTTCGGTTAGGAGTAGTTTTGTTTAATTAGTTTAAATAGATGGGTTAGATTTGGTTTTGATTAATGGATTTTGGTTAGAAGTTGTTTTGTTTAGGGTATTTGGCTTGGCGTAAATTGGTTTTAGGTATCTAGAATTGATTTTGCATATTTGGGCCACTTTGATTTTGAATTTGCCTTTTCATTCAGTGCAATTCTTTAATAATCAAAACTACTCTAAAGTTTTATTTTAAAATTTTAATATTTTTGGGTGTGTTGTTTCTGAATGGTCCCTTTTTAAAAGTCATTGGAAATATGTGGTGAAACTTGGTACAAATTAGATTTACTATGATTGATTGCACCTGTTTTATTTAACAACTCTTCACTGTAGTTATTAGGAAATATTGTCCAGGACATTAGGTGCCCAGTTTAGTAAATTCTTCTCACTTGGATATCCCTACTAAAAAAAAAAAAAAGAAGTATCAGGGTATGTTCTATTAAAACTCTCAATCATGTTATAATATTAGAATTGTAATTAGATTGGTCCATGAAAGAATCATCCTTCAATTGTGTTTTTTCTGGACATCTTTATCAAAAAACATGTATCATTCGTGTGTGGTATGTTAGTGCTCTCAATTATGTTATGAAAAATTAGAATCATAAGAGATTGGTCCATGAAAGAAATACCATATTGCCAAGTAGTTTTTCTGCTGCATTATATTTTGATTTTTTTTATTTATTATAAAAGTTGTTTTAAAAGATTATCAGAGTTATTTTAATATTGTTTAAGAGAACCTATTTTCAATGTTGTATTCTTTTTCTATCTTTGGCAGTTCAAAACCTAATTGTGTGATTAAGATTTTGGATTAAAAAAAAAAAAAAAAAAACAGCCAAGACCATGAAATTCTAGCTTGAATTAATGACATTTAAGGCAGGTATTATTTAGGAATAATAACAATAACAATAATAATAGAGTACTGACACTTATATAGGATGAGCTAAAAGCAGTCTTCTTATTAAAAATGTCACTTACATGGTGAGATATGTCATTTTGCCTTACTTTGTTCAGTTCTCTTTTACAGGGTGTTGCTGTTGCACTTCCTGTTTATTTTGCACACAGAGGTAAGATTCTGTGAAGGCACCAATTAGTTAACCCTTTTGAAAGTTTTTATTTTTTATTTTTACTTCAAATATTTATTTGTTTGCCTTTGTAAATAAGAGAAGCGTTACATTGATAATAGCTGTGGTGATAGAGTTAGGGGTGGTGGTTGTCATTGCAGTGCTGGCAGTATGGTGTGAAAGAGATTTAGGGTGGTTGTGGAGAGAGAAATTGTTAAGTGGTTATCAATCTGGTGGTTGTTATTGTAGTGTCTGGTAGAGCTGAAGATGGGGAAGACAGTGCTTGAGGCATTGGAGGAGATGCTCTTCATGGTTGAGCTTATTTATGTTGTAAAATATTAATATACAGTGTTAGTATTTTTTTGCTTTTACTTTCTAAAAATTGTCCCCGTGTCTTATCCCTATTATATGTTGGGGTTTCTATGGAGACCATAATGCAAAGGCTGAAGTTGGAAGAAGGAAAGGAGCATCCAACATTCTACATGTGAACCTGATGCGATTAGTATCAACATGTGGGTTGAAAAACACCATAATCATGTTTAATTTTATGATTTCATGAAAATTTCGAATAGATTTTTTATTGTTACAAGCTGAAAGTTAGATGAAGTTTCTTGTAGTCTTCATATGTTATTTTTGGATATTTTTTTTTTCCTTGGAATGATTTATTGATTCTTTTTGTTTGCACCTCATGTTTTTTTTGCCGATAATAAGAGAAAAGAAATAACTTTCAAGAAATATTTTTGATCTAATTGTTTGTTTTATATTGAATTTTCAAATTTTTGGGAAAAAGGAAATGATATATTTTCATCCCTAAAGTTTGCTTGAAGTTCATCTTTCACCTTTTAACATTTATTTTCTATGTTATGGCAGCCCCTTCAACTGCAATGCTGAATGGGGAGAACCTTTTGGCTGAAGTCCAGTATGTCTTCTTTTCTTGGTTTGTATGGAATTGGACTTTTATTAATATACTATAAACTGACTGTATGTATCCTCCCTCTCTCTCTCTCTCTCTTTCGTCCTGGGAATCTCAGATTTTAGATAAAGGCATTTGATTTTCATGGGAATTGAAACTTTATGGAATATGTTAGTGTATTGGGTAAAATATTTTTAAATCTTAGCATCTATCTAGAGATGGTTTCTTTGAATAGAAGGGTACCCTGTGCATAGCACGGGTATTAGGCTAGTATGCTATAAAACCAAAGACGGTTTGACTTGTAGTTGACTTACTCATGTTGTGCCACATAGGCTTTGGAACCTCCACAATTTTACACCTCATTATTGCTATTGGGAAATCTTGCAACTGAAGCATATTTGTGGATTGTGGCTTTCTGTCCGTTTATAAGGTGATTTTTTTTTTCAGTTTAATTTCTTTCCTTCACTCATTTGTTTCATTGGATATGTGTGTGACCAAATTTTTCTGATATCTCATTTATGGACATTAATTTTGATCAAATATCAGCTGTTTAGATGTTTTCATACCTGATTTCTTTGTCAATTGCCTTGCTAATAGAATATTTACTTGCTAATCCCAACTCCTATCCAAGATCTTCTATACAAGTTTGGCTCTGAAAATTGTTAATGTTAAATGAAGCTAGATAGATTAATTGAAAATAGGTTGTACAAACCGAAGCGCCAATTTATCCATATTATCACGGATAAAGTTACTATCAATCTGGAAAAACCCTAACCATGGCAGAATAGATTTCATTAGATCTCATATCTCTCTCCCCTATATGCATATTATGATTCCAAGGCTTTTTTTGTTCTACTTCTAAAATCACCATTTATGTACATTGCAGATGAAGAAGGCGTTCTTAAAGCAGCCCTAGGTTTTCCTCAGGTAAGATATTACAAGCCTTATCCAAGCTCCTTTATTTTTTTGAAAACGTGTGATGGTGAAGAGTGAGATATAAAATTTGGATTTGTTTTCTTTTAATTTCTAATATCTTCTTCTGTAACTTGTTGGGGTTTGTGTAATTAACAGGAAAGCTATTTAGTTACTAGAAAATGGATAAGAAGAAAAGTATTACAGATCTGAATTTTGAACTATGGCTTTTGTGGAGTTGAGGATTGATTAGGTTTCCACTTGATCATGAATGCGCTTTTCTACTTTATATCACTACAAAATTTGGTCATCTTGGTTGCTTCTTTTTATCCTAACCTGTGCTATTGATGGTTTCGGTATGTGGCTCTATTTATAGGCTCCAGTAGTTAATTTTTGCTATGTTGATAAAACTAAGTTATGAAATTTTGTAACTTTACATGTATGTAACTTTATATGTAATTCTGAGCTAAATTGGTTCTATGTTTGTTTCCTTTCAGCTATGGCATCATATGTCCTACTTTTTTGTGTATCTCTGGTTTTCTATGGAGAAATGGCAAGATAACTAATGGAGGTTAAATGCACATATGTTGATTACCTTTTCTTTTTCTATTGCTGCTTATTTAATATTTTCATGGGATTCCATTTATGAAAGAACAATATGACAATGCTTTCCTTTGCAGGCCTTTTCTACTTATTCCTAATTCAATCTTTCATTGCTTATGGAGTGAAATTTTCCTTCTCAGCTTCAGGTATGCAACATTTGTTTTTATTTTTTATTTATTTTGGGATAAGTAATAAAAATATATTATAAAAAGAAGAATGGTGTGTCCTGAGTATTTGGGAAGTATACATCAGGGACAAAGTACAAATTAAGTGCATAAAGTACAAAAGTCCATGAAACCTTGAACAGGTATGAAATATTTTTTTGCATATCATACTTTTATTTTCTGGGTTGAGGTTCTTTATAAGTGTTATTATGTAATATTTGTTTGTCACAGCACGTAGTTGCTTTATAGATGTTCCTTTTTGGGTTCTATTTGGAAGATGAAAACTATTGAGTATTGATATACTCTAATTTTTCCCCTCCTGTACAATTCGTTGTGCTATGAGATAAAGACTGGTAAAAATTCATTGTGTTTTTAGATAAAGACAGGTGAAAATAGCATTTTCAAATCTTATTATAACCAACATGTTTGTTATGTTGACATTGTAGGACTACTTGCGGCCGTTTATAGCCACAACAATTTAAATCAATATAGGGCACATGACAATCTATGCACCCAGTTTGTAGTGCTATGACTCTGGTATCTATTTACCTTCCACCAATGGAACCCAAATATCTGTGACGTGTTATGAAACCATATTTTTTCTTTTGAATAGTATTCTTCTACTCCCATATTAATATTCTTTAATAAACATTGGAATTTTTACTTTGAAGATGTTAGATTTTTTATTCTCTTTCTTTCCTTTTTTTTGGGTATTGGCGTCCTAAAAGTGGGTTTATTGATATATAGCAAGTTAAGAGAAGAAAGAATTGCCAACCACATTGATTAAGGAATGTGTTTCTTTAAAATTTAGTTTGAAAGAGGTTTTTTATTCTTTTTCTTTTGGGTGTTTAAGTTTGAAAAATTGTGGTATGCGTTTTTTTCCTAACAATTTTTTCTAAATTCATGTAGACCCTTAATGTTTTAACAAATTTTCACATATAAATATTCTTGGATGTGGAATGAGATTAGACCTTTTTTTTATTTGCTTGAAACTAATTGCAAAATCAGCTTGTGTATGCTACTTATAAAATAAGTAAAGACTTATTTTTAGGGATTTTGCTAGAGAGAAGGAAGTTCTACATCTTTCTTCAATATGAGTTCTTTTCCTTTTGTTTTGTTTTGTTTCCAGGGATAAATTTTGTCAAGTGAACATAGAGAAATTCTCAAATTTCCCATCATAATTAAAGAATTCAGTTGCTAGTTGACATACTATCACACTTTTTTTTAATATTTTTGAATCCTTGATTACTATAATGCCATATAACTAAAGTGTTCAATTGTAATAAGAACAAAATAACAAAATTCAGTATGACTACTGTTAAACTATTAAAAGGTTTTAAAAAATTTTAAATTAGCACTCTGTTTTTGAGTGAAACAAAGAGCAAGCAGTCAATGCTTTATCTCAAATGCATGTCATTTTCATTTATATGATATATTCTTTGTTTTTGTATACACTTTTTTTAAAGCATCATGTTGATTACTCTGCTTTTAAATTTGCTTTTGCCTTCCACCTCCCCCACCCAAAAAATAAATAAATAAAATTTAAAATATAACATTTAAAGTTTTTTTTTTTTCCCAGAAAGGGAGATAGAGTGGCTGATAAGCTTTGAGCAGCACCCGTCTGACTGACAGAGAACAAGACAGAAGACCAAGAATGTTTAACTGAGAGAGAGAGAATCATTGGGGAATTTTCACATTGAGAGTGAAAAAAGAGACTGCTGTATCAGGCCAACAGAGAGAGAAAGAGACTAACTGATGAGCTTCAAGCAGCATTAATCTGACTGACTCATAGTAGCCAAGAGATGGAGCAAATCGAGAGGGCAAGAGAGAAGATTGAGAGAGTTTGACTGTGTGAGAGAGAGAAAGAGAGTGAGAGAGTTAGAGAGAGACCATGTCTGATGTCCAAAAATAAAATAAAATAAAAACTCTTTTTTGTCCGGTGGACACTTGATGGACATGCATGCAACAGTGTCACAAGCATGTCTGACATGTTTCAGACAGCGGAAGAGAAAACCTGTGAGCTCCATTTCAATGTTGGTTAATAGGATTATATATGTGGTTAGTTTCCTATTTTTTATTTGAAAGTTATTTATTTATCAATTATGAATGTCTTGTGCATGGGTTTAGATTTTGTTGTTTCACATTTTGTTTGCAAAAAATGGCATGAATAAGGGAATTTTTACTGAAATTTACAAATTTTAAAATGAAAATTAATTTGATCTCAATCATATATAAAATTTTTGTATGGTCTGTTTGTGTATTTGGTAGTTATTTTGGACTTTGGTTATCTCTTGATTTTTGACTTTTGCAAATGCAAATATGCACAACTTCACATTTGTTTCTCCAAATCTGCTTGCACCCTGCACTCCAAAGTACAGATTTTACTTCTTTTTCATGATTGGATTTAATTTTATAGGTTTGTTCAATTTAAGTTCATTGGATTTTTGCACATGTTATTTTAGCTTCACTTCGTGATTGTGTCAGTTACTTTAGCTTTATTGTCTTATTTCAACATATCCAAATTATGTGTGTTTGATTTTTGTTTCAATTTCTATTTATTTTTTATTTTGAGTTTTGAGTTTTGAGTTTTATGTGGTTGTCAATGTCATAGTTGGAATGAGAGCGTATGGGCATTTTATTACTCAGTATGGGCTTCTACATCATCTCTTTGGTCTTCTTGAATCTTTGGTGTCCTTAACCCTGCAATCTCCCTCAATTTTTCGTTTCTATGTTACAATATCAGTCCTGAACAATCAAGCATCCAACCTACCACAATCCAAGACTTCATCATCCTTCAATAAATATTACTCTGAGTTTGTGCGTGGGTTTCTGTCTAATGATATCATTTATGGGTTTCGGTATGAGATTGGGAGATGGAGGCAGAGGAGTAGATGATAAAAGCAGAATTAGTTGTGGTTTTGGTAATCTTTTCTCTCTGCAAATTTCTTCCTTAACAGAAACCTTTGTGCTTTAATTTTAAAAGACTGGATCATGATTACTTTGTTCTGCACATGCTTGTTTCATTGGTGGATATGGAGTTCAAGATTCTTTGTAAGTGATTTAATTTCTTTCATATTTATTATAGGCCGAAATTTTCTGATTGTGCACTTTGTTTTATATAATTTTTGCATGTTGTTAGAGGGTAAAGCAAGGTGGAGAAAAGAAATCCATTTGGTTTTATCTGAAAAAAATCTTTTTCTCTCGCAACCTGTGTGATTTTGATTATGTTAATTTCCTCTCAAATGTTTTTTTCCTTTCATAATTTGATAGAAAATGGTAACTCAACTAAGAAGTGATATTCTTGTTCAGCCTGGAGTAAGTGTTGATTGTTGTATTGTTTATTATTATTTTTGTTATGAGAAAGGGACCACTCTTTATTGTTTGAAATTTTCCTTTCTCCAAAATATTTCTTCTATGGTTTTATATTTCAGCAAGTGATCTAGTTACAGGTTCCACTCCATGCTTAAGTGTCTTATATTTTCACCCTTTCTTGATTGGTTCATGTGATGATTTAATATTATTATAGAGTGGATTGGGGAATTGAACCTTTACTTAACATTTATCAGATTTTAGTGAGACGAAATCTTATTTGAATTTTATCAAGTTCTTGGATGAAATTTATTTCACAACAATTCTTTTGCGATCTTTTTAAATTCATTGGGGGACCAATTTGATCATTACAGAGCAATCACCTGTCTTTATAGATAATTTATAGGCGAAAAGAACATTTTAGTCCCTACATTTTCAGACGATTCCCATTTTAGTCCCTACATTTTATTTTTACCGCTTTTAGTCCCTATCCTGAAAAACACTTCCCGTTTTGGTCCCTGCCGTTACTCATTTAACAGAAATATCCTACGTGGCAAACGGTCAAACAGTAAATGCTGACGTGTCTATTAAAATAATATTAAAAAAATATTTGTATTTTTAAAAATGCCACGTCAGCAATTTAATTTTTAAAAAAAGCTCAGATAAAAATAATTTAAAATTGTCTAACCTAATTATTAAAAAAAAAAAAAATTTAGTTAAATTAATTTTTTTTCCTTTTTTTTTGGAAGAACATGAAGAACTCAAACTGGCATTGCTGAGAGCATCGACGCCGTGGTGGTGATCCGTGAGCCTAAGTCTCTGAGAAATCAACGGCGTTTGTCTCCGACGACTTCCAGTTCCAGATCGATCCATTCTCTACAAAACGCAGCGTTTAACAACAAAATTTTTCAAAAAGAAGCAAAAGAATCTACAAGAGAAGAAGATCGTGAACCTCAGAAACGGGACTGTGAGACGGATCGGACAAATGCGGCGGCAGAGAGCCGGAGTGCACGGACCGAGCGATTCTCTCTCTACCTCTGATCGCTTCCTTCTTTCTCATCCGCCGCTCGTCGGAGCTCTCTCTGACGCTCGGGCTCGGCGACGGAATCTCATTCATCTCCCAAAGCGTCGCCGCCAGCTTCCTCGCCGACACCGGCGGTGGAGGCGGCTGCTGCTGCGATTGGTTCTGGTGCTGATGCTTGGTTCTGAGGCCACTCGGTTTGGGCGAGTCCAAGGCACCACGCAATGCAGAAGCAGGAGATTGAGATGAGCTCATGAGCCTCCATGTAGGCACGGGCGTAGTGGATCCGCCTCTCTTGCCAACGAGTATCGCTCTCTTGAACCTGTAGGTTTGCAGTATCGACGCCAACGAAGACGCCGACGACGTGACGTGAATGTTCTGAGTTCTTCATGTTCTTCTAAAAAAAAGGAAAAAAAAAAAATTTAACTAATTTCTTTTCTTTTTTAAAAAAATAATTAGGTTAGAAATTTTTATATTATTTTTATCTGATGTGGTTTTTTTTAAAATTAAATTGCTGACGTGGCATTTTTAAAAATGAAAATATTTTTTTTAATATTATTTTAATAGACATGTCAGCATTTACTGTTAGACCGTTTGCCACGTAGGATATTTCTGTTAAATGAGTAACGGCAGGGACCAAAATGGGAAGCGTTTTTCAGGATAGGGACTAAAAGCGGTAAAAATAAAATGTAGGGACTAAAATGAGAATAGCCTGAAAATGTAGGGACTAAAATGTGCTTTTCGCCTAATTTATAATATGATAAATGGCCCTTGGTGTATCAGTGGGACCAATTTGATCATAACAAAACAATCACCCATCATAAATATATGATGAATGGCCCTTGGTGTAAATTATAATAAATTTGCTTGAATGGATTTTCAAAACTTTCTTTTTAGATGTTATTTAAATTTGAATTAAAAGTTCTTATGCTTGATGCAAAGTGTTTTGCTCTGTCATCTATTGCTTCATGTTTACTGCCTAATATGGGTAGTTATTATAGGGAGCAAAACATGATCTGCCCTCCTTGATTTTTCCAGGCACATACCTCATTTTAAATGAATCATAATAAACAAAATCATGTGTTCTTTTCCTTCTCAGTGATTCTTCCCATAGAACTTTGTTGCCAATGTTAAAACCGTGCAAAGTGATTATGTTTTTAATTCCATGTTCCTTCATTATTTTTTATGTTTGCAGGTATTAAGTGAAGCATATCAAGTTTTAAGTGATCCATTGCAAAGAGATGCTCATCATTGAGATGGAAAAAATTACATATCTAGGTATGTTTTTATGCTTGCACTTGTGGAAATATTGTGGGTTGTCATATGCTCATATTACTGCTCCTTTGTGTTTCATATTAGTACTATATTAAAGAACAATAAGGATTCTACTATCAGAACAATATTTGAATTTCAATTTCATTTCCTCTACTCGAGTTTCATGGAATGACTTTTTTTATTTAACTCAAATTTTGGTCTCATCTACAGCATTTATTATATTGTTAAAACAAACCTACTCATCTTGCTAGAAGGAATAGTCAAACACAAGATAAAATTGTCATAAACTTAACTATGGTTACAAATAAAGTAATAATGTTATTGGAAACACTTATAATAGAACGAGATGTTAGTTTATGAATTTGTCTTTAGCTACTTGAAATTTGTCAGATGAAAAGTTACATTCAATGATGCTTGGTATGCTATTGAAATAATTGAAGCTGAATTTTGATCTTGGGTTTGAGACACAACCCTATATATGCAGATAATTTTTTACTCAATATTTTTCTTATAATAAAGCAGTATTACACTCAAATAGTCTTTTATTCCTTTTAGCTATTAGTATATGATCTTTTAGGCTATTTGGATTTTAGTAATTCTGAATCATAGGAACTGGTTGTGGAGGGGTATATTGAAACACGCTAAAATCTTGGGGGTTCAGTAATATCCTTTGAAATCACAAGATTTCTTTAAGAGTTTGCATTTGTGAGTACTAATATTTTTATGTTTTATTTTCATCTATGAGTTGAAGGTTTGCAATTTTTTGCAAGGGTTTGCATGTTTACATTTTAGGATATTAATGATGGTTAAGGTTTAAAGTTATAGTAGTCATTAATCTGAGCATCTGTTTGATGTGAGTAGGATGTTTAAAATTTTAGAAGTTTCACCATGGTCCGTTTGTTATTTTGCTTAGTCAAAGTCTTTTGCAATTACTTATAAATTATGATGGATGAGGATAAGGGTTAGATTAATGTTGTAGCTACTGCTTAGGGTGTGTTTGGATATCGCTTATTTTGTTGAAATTGAAAAATTATTGCTGAAAGTACTGTAGATAAAGGTAAAAGTTAGTTGAAATAGTATAGTGAGACCCATGAATAGTGCTAAAAAGTGCAGTGGGGCCTATAAATAGTAGCAAAAATAAGTTGAATAGTAAAATAATTTTAAATTTTCATTTTTACCCAAACGCACGCTTATCTTCCATATCCCAATGAATTTTAGTTACATAAAGGGAGGGAAGTGCATACAAATTGCAATTCTTCATTAACGGGATTAAATATATATTGATTCCTTTTAAATAAATTATACTTTTTAGATAATAATATTATTATTTTGCAGTTAATTTTTTCAAGTGTAGATTAGGTGAATAACACTGAAGAATTCTGTTCTATCATCATGTATAAAGACAAAAGGGTCAACGCAAAATGCAATGGTGTAGCCCGTACCCTGGGTCAGTGAGAATCTAATTTCCTTGGGAATTTCAAGATATTGTTGAAAGCTATATTAGTGGCTGTTGTATCACTATTTATTGCTGCTTGAATGACATTTTCTGTTGTATCTCTATTTACTGCTGATTGAATAACAACTTTAATTTGTGAAATTGGGGGTGTTTAATTTGCGAAAGAGGTAGTGTTTATTACTAATTTGGATAAATTTAGCAATAAAATTATCTCTGAAAATAATTAAATCATTAGATTATAAAAATCTCTAGCATTTATTATGAGTTTCTTCCTTTATATTTGTGAGACAAATTGTATGCTCTTGATATTTTTTCCACTTTGGCTCTTATTTTTTATGTCTGTTGTGCTCATTTGGAATACGAGTATCATCTTCTGTTCTAGATTATGGAGGAAAAAGAATATATGGTTTATTATGGGTTTGTATATTGGATTTATCTTTTTATTGGATTTGTGTTTGAACAACTTTCAGTGAGTTCGTTTGGGCGTTATGAACACATAATCTCTCCTTTTTCCCACCTTTTTAATATCAGTTTGTGTTTAATACATAGTAGTATTAAATAGTTTTTACTGATGTCTCTCTTACTCTGGATTTCCGTGTTGAGTGAAGGCTTAGTCATTGGCAGCTTGGGGAAAGTTTGATATTGTGGGTCTTCTAAAGTAGAAGTTCAATAGCAGTTTTGGGCTTATGGGGACAACCAAGCTGCATTGTACATAGATTATGAATCAGTATTATGAGGTGATGTTAATAACAACTACACCTTTGTGCAAACGAAATCACAAAACTCCAGGTATGAACCAAAGATTTTGAGCTAAATGATATGGCCTCCAGGTAACTCTTAGTTTTGTTTTTAAATTTTCCATTCCACTTATCTTTCAACCTTGCACTTGCAGTGCCACAACTACACAATTGAAGTGCACATCACCAAGAGCTTCAACAACCTTGACATTGTCCTCTTTAGCTAACAGATTGGCCTGATGAATATGGAGAAGCTACATCGTGGACAACAGTACCTAATCTTTCTTCCTCTCTCTTAGGTATTGGAACACCAACGTTTCATATGTTTTCCTCTTGGCTTTTTATTTCTGGCAGATTACTATTTTATTTGGTTTCTCAATTTTATGAATTTTATATATATTTTTTTGTTGGTTTCTTTATTCCCACGAGTGTTCAAAGAAATGCTTAAACTGAACTTTGGATTGGATGTGTGGAACCCAACTGTTTATGCACGTGCAATCTATTTACAGATTTCTTTGGATTGGATATGTGTATTTTTTTATTTTTTTTATAAATGTTGTGGCTTTATTTAAGTAATCATTTTAAAAGACTGAAAATGATGCTACAATCTATGACTTCACTACTTAAAATTACTTTTATCTGAATATATAAAACGAAAATGGGAAAGATATTTAGTAGCACTCTAATGCCATGCTTTGGATATCACCTTATAATGTTAGTTCCTGTCTAAAATTTTCTTATGGAATAGATGTGTTGAACACTTATTTTATATGTTTGTGCAATTGACCTATGTAAGCTCTACGTACATATTCATATTTGTATATTCATTTTGTGTTTGCCAATTGGTTTTGTGTGTGACCTTGGGTCCTTGCTATCTAATTGTTACTTTGTCTTAAAAGGCTGAATACTTTTTTTGTTATGTTGAGTTATTTGGGTTTCGTTTGATGGTTTTCATTGTTTTTTGTAGGTAAATTTGGCTTTGGGAATTATTATTATTTTTTAATTTTTTGTAAATAATGCATATTTACACAGAAAAGCTGTTGAGGTAGTAAGTGAAGGGTTTCAGTGTTGATTAGCTTTTTATTTCTATTTTTTTGTAGGGTGCATATACTTTATAGGAATTTATTGAATTTTTGGTGTTTTGGTTGCTTTTTGTTCAGGTGAGTGAGTTCCATGAGGTGAATTTCAAATATGTGGTTGATTGGATGTGCAGTTGACCACAAGCACTTGCATGCCTTAAAATCAAATCCATCATTTGGTATGGTTGTGCATATTCTACCTCCTACTCTTGATAATGTCCTCTTCGAACTTATCAATCTTTGAAGTCTATATAGTTGCTTGATAAATTATTTCATCTTGGGTCTTTCACATCTTAATTCCCTAGAACCATTATTGTAACGACCCCGTCCCAACTGTGTAGATATTGTCCGCTTTCGGGCTTATACTCTTCACGGTTTTGTTCTCCCCCAAAGCACACAACAGTGGGGGAAAATGCCTCTACACATAGAAGGGAGGTCATTCCTTATAAGCACATTCCCTAGGCGATGTGGGATTTCATGGAATGCAAGACCTCTCATTTTGGGTCACTACAATCCACCCCCCTTATAGGCACATGTGTCTTCACGTGTGGGGCCCACACTTCTGGCTAGGGCATGGCTTTGATACCATTTGTAACGACTCCGCCCCAATTATGTAGATATTGTCTGCTTTGAGGCCTATACCCCTCACGGTTTTGTTCTCCCCCAAAGCACACAACAGTGGGGGAAAATGCCTCTACACATTAAATAAAAGTCATTCCTTATAAACACATCCCCATGTGCTTCCCTAGGCGATTTGAGATTCTATGGAATGCAAGACCTCTCCTTTTGGGTCACTACAATTATTATCCATAAATTCAACCATTAGTTCAAATTGTTGATTGGCTTCTGAAAGATTAGGCCTAACAAGTTTTCTGGTTTTTTTTGGCTTTTAACATGATTTTACTAACAATTTTGTTAGTTGACAGGTTTTGTAAACTATTTTGTTATGTAACATCTTGAGTCTATGAGACTTAAGCTTGATGAAGGAACTCGAATCTCAAAGACTTGAGTTCTAAGGTGGCAAAAGCTGATGTGGATGACTAATCCACATGGAACTCGAGTTTCTAAGACTTGAGTTATGTAAAACCCATCCCCTTTTTAAACTATTTTTGGGTTAACTCTTTTGGAGTCTAGCCCGCAAAATGTGGCAAAAAGAAGGAAAATCCATGGGCCGACCCCATTGTATCTGCCTCGTAGGAACCTCTGGAAGTACACACTAGAGTAAGAGGCAAAAACTAATTGGTAGATTATTCGATCAACGCTTCTCTTCTTTCTCCTCTCTCTCTCTCTCATCCTCCTCCTCCTTCGTTCTTCTCAAAAACCCATCCTCTCTCTTTGTCTCACATCCTTGTCCTCCGTTTTTCTTAGGAACCCATCAACGTCCACGCCCATGGGCACAAGCGACAGAGCTGAATTTTTGTTGTTGGTGTGTTGATTTTTTTAATCAGTTGGCAGAGCTGGGGTGAGAGAGATTGAAGGAACTCGAGTCTCTAAGACTCGAGTCTCCTTTGTCTCCATTCCCATCTAATAAGACAATATCTTCCCCAGTGTCAGTAAGAGAGTAAAACTAAATAGAGAGATTTGTTCTCTCTCTCTTTTCACCTCCGGTTCAATTGAAGAAATAAGCATTAGATATTTCTATGAGAAGAGAAGAGATGAGATGGACGATGGTGGCGACTTACAACCCACTTACAGTAGTGGGAAGGCTTTAAGGATTGTAAGGGCTGCAGAGCTTGCATGATTAAAGCCCTCATCAGTCATCACTGATATCTCTCATTGTTTTTGTTTTGTTTTGTCTTGTTTTGTTTTTTTTTGGTTTGTTTGTTTTAAATACTATATCCTTATATTTTCTCTTTTCATAAATACTAGATTGAATTTGTTTGTTTTTCATTGGTGCAGATGTTGAAGAGTTTTATACTTGATTTGCACCTCTTTGTTTGTTTGTTTTTTAGGAGACTGCTTTTGTTTTGTAAATTTGATTTTTTTTTTTGAAGTTTGTGTAGGCATTGATCTGAGCCTTTAATTTTGGATATAAATTCAAAATTTGTAATTCGTAAGGAAGTTTTAGATTATGATTCTCTACAACTTTATAATTTATCATTGAAAATGAATTGTGGGTTCAAGGAATTTGGGTTTGATTTAGAAGTGGCTTGGTGTTTCGAATGCCTATTTGGAAAAGAACTATGGGTATATGAATGTGAGGTGATAGATAGGAGATTTTCATTGATTTGGTAGACTAGGAGGTGGGATTGATATTGCACTTGGACTTGGTCTTAGTGTTTTTGTATTTAACTTTGGAGGAAATTTTCAAGTTTTGTGAATGAGAGGGTTTGATGTAGTAGAAAGGAGTTGAATTGAATCAAAATGTCATGTGAGATGAATTGAATCAAAATGCCATGTTTTGTGAATGAGAGGGTTTTATGGGTATTGAACCTGAACTTGGTTTTAACATTTTGGTATTTAGCTTCGAAAGACAATTTCAAGTTATGTGAACGAGAGGTTCAGGAAATTGAAGGTAAAATGATTGATGGGTTGTTGGGTTTATACGCTAGGAGTTATGGATCGTTGCAACAACAGATGCACAACGGTTTTTTGTAGACTACTTAGGTAACACTAATACTTATGGTTTTTGTGTCCAGTTTGGCACCTTTGTTTACTAATTTGTGTTCTTCTAATTCAAAGCTTCTGTATAAGATTCTAAATATATTATAGATTTCTGGGTATCAATGTCAGTTAATTATTGTTGGGGGTTCCATTAGATTTTACTCATAAGATAATTGTGGACAAGCTTGAGTTTTCCATGTTTGAAAGACTTAATCTTCATCAAATTATATAGAGGCTTAAAAACATGATATTTTTATTTTTAATTTGGGTGTCTCATATGATTTAGTTTTTGGCATTTTGGTTGGTTTTGATTTTGGAGATTGGGTTAGATTTAGAATTAAGGTGTTGATTTAAAATTGGTTTTCAAAAGGCTTTTGCTGTTAGTAATTAGCTATTATTTTAATGGTTTAATTTAAAAGGAATTGCATTAAACAACATTGTTTTAAGAAGTTGGGTTATTTTGGTGTTTTAGAAGGTACAAAAG
>JARYZH020001686.1:0-23808 GCA_030021035.2 Notholithocarpus densiflorus | reverse complement strand
GTCCTTTAGAAATTAAAGACTTAGAAGTCAAGATCATTGGTGGAGGTTAAGTGTCAAATCAAGAGGTCGACTGTCATGAATTTATTGGGTTTTGCTATACATGACTCAGTCCAATTCAATTAATTAATATAAAGAAGATTATAATTTTTCGTTAGTGCATTTAAAGTCTTTTTTTTTTTTTTTTGGTCACTAAGTCAACTTTCTTATTTTGGATTCCTTATTTTTTTTTTTTTTTTTTTTTTTTTTGAGGATTCTCATTTTGGATTCTTGAAGATGCCTACAGAAAAGGAATAAGGCTAATTTATCATCTCTAGAATCTAGAGTTCAATTCCGGTGGTTTTGCGTGGCTAGAACGATGTCTCTCATCTTCTTGAAGTTTGGCCTTCTATATGTGATTATGTGTTAATTAGATGACATAAAGGTCAAGATACCTTGTGGAATGTTAGTAGTAAGCTCTAAGCACACTTTTAGAAGTTGGTCTATCAATTACATTTCATGCATTAACTTTTTGGAAAATCCAAAACTAGTCAATATGATGAATCTTTTCAGCGTAGTTCTGTAACTGACAAGATGATGAATCTTTTATGAACTAAGTAGCAGAAAATTTAACATTTAATTTTTTTCAGCTAATGCACCAAGATATATATGTAGTTATGCCATAATTCGAGTTTTTTTATTTATTTTTTTATTATTATAAATAGCACATCAAATCCAATAGTTTTATCTCGGGCTCCAAGAAAACATTTTTGGCTATCCCCTAAGCATAAGTATCCTATAGGCACTAGGGTTCAATTCATTCTTTATTGCATGACTAGAATTTGTTTTCTCTCATCTTCAAGTTACGTCTTTCAGAATTTAAAGCATTAGAAGTCAAGATGATTGGTGGAGGTCGAGTGTCAAATTATGAGGAAGGCTGTTATGAATTTATTGTGTTTTGCTATACATGACTCAGTCCACTTCAATTAATTAATATAATGATGAGTACAATTTTTTGTTCGTGCATTTAAAGTCTTTTTTTTTTTTTTTTTTTTTTTGTCACTCAGTCAACTTTCTTATTTTGGATTCCTTTCTTTCTTTCTTTTTTTTTTTTTTTTTTTTTTTTTTTTTTGAGGATTCTCATTTTGGATTCTTGAAGATGCCTATAGAAAGGAATAGGGCTGATTTATCTTCTCTAGAATCTAGAGTTCAATTCCTGTGGTTTTGCATGGCTAGAACGATGTCTCTCATCTTCTTGAAGTTAGGCCTTCTATATGTGATTACGAGTTAATTAGATGACATAAAGGTCAAGATACCTTGTGAAATGTTAGAAGTAAGCTCTAAGCACACTTTTAGAAGTTGGTCTATCAATTAAATTTCATGCATTACCTTTTTGGAAAATCCAATACTAGTCAATATGATGAATCTTTTAAGCACACTTCTATAATTGTCAAGATGATGAATCTTTTAAGAAATAATTAGCAAAAAATTTAACATTTAATTTTTTTAAGCTAATGCACCAAGATAGGTATGTAGGTATGCCATAGTTTGAGTTTTTTTTAAAAAAAATAGCACATCAAATATAATAGTTTTATCTCGGGATCCAAGAAAAAAAATTTTGCCATGCCCCTAAGCATAAGTATCCTATGGGCTCTTCCATTCAATTCATACTTTATTGCATGGCTAGAATACGTTTTCTCTCATCTTCATGTTACGTCTTCCAAGTTTAAAGACTTGGAACTCAAGATTGTTGGTGGAGGTTGTGTGTCATATCATGAGGACGTCTTCCAAAGTTTAAAGACTTGGAACTCAAGATTGTTGGTGGAGGTTGTGTGTCATATCATGAGGACGATTGTTATGAATTTATTTGTTTTTGCAATACACGGCTCAGTCCACTTCAATTAATTAATATAATAAAGAATATAATTTTTTGTTGGTGCGTTTAAAGTTTTTTCGTTTTTTGTTTTGTCACTCAGTCAACTTTCTCATTCTTCTTGAAGATGCCTACAGAAAAAAAAAAAAGAATAGGGCTCATTTATCTTCTGTAGACTCTGGAGTTCAATTGCTGTGGTTTTGCATGGCTAGAATGATGTCTCTCATCTTCTTGATGTTAGGCCTTTTATATGTGATTATGTGTTAATTAGATGACATAAAGGACAAGATACCTTGTGGAACGTTAGTAGTAAGCTCTAAGCACACTTTTAGAAGTTGGTCTATCAATTACATTTCATGCATTACCTTTTTGGTAAATCCAAAACTAGTCAATATGATGAATCTTTTCAGTGCAGTTCTGTAACTAACAAGGTGATGAATCTTTTAAGAACTAAGTAGCAGAAAATTTAACATTTAATTTTTTTAAGCTAATGCACCATGATATGTATGTAGTTATGCCATAATTCGAGTTTTTTTTTTATATATTATTTTTATTATAAATAGCGCATCAAATACAATTGATTTATCTCTGGCTCCAAGAATACATTTTTGGCTATCCCCTAAGCGTAAGTATCCTTTAGGCACTAGGATTCAATTCATGCTTTATTGCATGGCTAGAATTTGTTTTCTCTCATCTTCAAGTTACGTCTTTCAAAATTAAAAGCATTAGAAGTCGAGATGATTGGTGGAGGTCGAGTGTCAAATCATGAGGGCGGCTGTTATGAATTTTTTACGTTTTGCTATACATGACTCAGTCCACTTCAATTAATTAATATAATGATGACAACAATTTTTCGTTCGTGCATTTAAAGTCTTTTTTTTTTTTTTTGTCACTCAGTCAACCTTCTTATTTTGGATTCTTTCGTTTTTCTTTTTTCTTTTTTTCTTTTTTTTTTGAGGATTCTCATTTTGGATTCTTGAAGATGCCTATAGAAAAGGAATACGGCTAATTTATCTTCTCTAGACTCTCTCAAGTTCAATTCCTGTGGTTTTGCGTGGCTTGAATGATGTCCCTCATCTTCCTGAAGTTAGGCCTTCTATATGTGATTATGTGTTAATTAGACGGCATAAAGGTCAAAATACCTTGTGGAATGTTAGTAGTATGCTCTAAGCACACTTTTAGAAGTTGGTCTATCAATTACATTTCATGCATTACCTTTTTTGGAAAATCCAAACTAGTCAATATGATGAATCATTTCAGCACACTTCTCTAACTGACAAGATGATGAATCTTTTAAGAACTAATTAGCAGAAAATTTAACATTTAATTTTTTCAACTAATGCACCAAGATATATATGTAGTTATGCCGTAATTCGAGTTTTTATTTTTTATTTTATTTTTTTTTGAATAGCACATCAAATACAATAGTTTTATCTCGGGCTCTAAGAAAACATTTTTGGCTATCCCCTAAGCATAAGTATCCTATAGCCACTAGGGTTCAATTCATGCCTTATTGCATGGCTAGAATTTGTTTTCTCTCATCTCCAAGTTACGTCCTTCAGAATTTAAAGCATTAGAAGTCAAGATGATTGGTGGAGGTCGAGTGACAAATCAAGAGGACGGCTGTTATGAATTTATTGGGTTTTGCTATACATGACTCAGTCCACTTCAATTAATTTATATAATGAAGACTATAATTTCTGGTTGGTGCGTTTAAAGTTTTTTCATTTTTTGTTTTGTCACTTAGTCAACTTTCTCATTCTTCTTGAAGATGCCTACAGAAAAGAAAAGAATAGGGCTCATTTATCTTCTGTAGACTCTGGAGTTCAATTGCTATGGTTTTGCATGGCTAGAATGATGTCTCCCATCTTCTTGAAGTTAGGCCTTCTATATGTGATTATGTGTTAATTAGATGACATAAAGGACAAGATACCTTGTGGAATGTTAGTAGTAAGCTCTAAGCACACTTTTAGAAGTTGGTCTATCAATTACATTTCATGCATTACCTTTTTGGGAAATCCAAAACTAGTCAATATGATGAATCTTTTCAGCGTAGTTTTGTAACTGACACGATGATGAATCTTTTATGAACTAAGTTGCAGAAAATTTAACATTTAATTTTTTTAAGCTAATGCGCCAAGATATGTATGTAGTTATGCCGAAATTCGAGTTTTTTTTTTTTTTTAAATTACACATCAAATATAATAGTTTTATCTCGGGCTCCAAGAAAAAATTTTTGGCTATCCCCTAAGCATAAGTATCCTTTAGGCACAAGGATTCAATACATGCTTTATTGCATGGCTATAATCTGTTTTCTCTTACCTTCAAGTTACGTCTTTCAGAATTTAAAGCATTAGAAGTCAAGATGATTGATGGAGGTCGAGTGTCAAATCATGAGGACAGCTGTTTTGAATTTATTGCGTTTTGCTATACATGACTCAGTCCACTTCAATTAATTAATATAATGATGACTACAATTTTTCGTTCATGCATTTAAAGTCTTCTTTTTTTTTTCTTTTTTTTTTTTGTCACTCAGTCAACTTTATTATTTTGGATTCCTTTTTTTTTTTTTTTTTGAGGATTCACATTTTCGATTCTTAAAGATGCCTACAGAATAGGAATAGGGCAGATTTATCTTCTCTAGACCCTAGAGTTAAATTCTTGTGGTTTTGCGTGGCTAGAATGATGACTTTCATATTCATGATGTTAGGCCTTCGATATGTGATTACGTGTTAATTAGATGACATAAAGGTCAAGATACCTTGTGGAATGTTAGTAGTAAGCTCTAAGCACACTTTTAGAACTTGGTCTATCAATTAAATTTCATACATTATCTTTTTGGAAAATCCAAAACTAGTCAAGACGATGAATCTTTTAAGCACACTTCTGTAACTGACAAGATGATGAATCACTTAAGAACTAATTAGCAAAAAATTTAATACTTAATTTTTTTAAGCTAATGCGCCAAGATATGTATATAGGTATGCCGTACTTTGAATTTTTCTTTTTAAATTGCACATCAAATATAATAGTTTTATCTCGGGCTCCAAGAAATCATTTTTGGCTACGCCATTAAGCATAAGTATCCAATAGGCTATAGGACTCAATTCATGCTTTCTTGCATGGCTAGAATTTGTTTTCTCTCATCTTCAAGTTATGACTTTCAGAATTTAAAGACTTAGAAGTCAAGATCATTGGTGGAGGTTAAGTGTCAAAGCAAGAGGTCGACTTTCATGAATTTATTGAGTTTTGCTATACTTGACTCAGTCCACTTCAATTAATTAATATAAAGATGACTATAATTTTTTGTTAGTGCATTTAAAGTCTTTTTTTTTTTTTTTGTCACTCAGTCGACTTTCTTATTTTGGATTCCTTCTTCTTTATTTTTTTTATTTTTTTTTTGAGGATTCTCATTTTGATTCTTGAAGATGCCTACAGAAAAGGAAAGAGGCTGATTTATCTTCTCTAGACTCTTGAGTTCAATTCTTGTGGTTTTGCGTGGCTAGAACGATGTCTCTCATCTTCCTGAAGTTAGGCCTTCTATATGTGATTATGTGTTAATTAGATGACATAAAGGTCAAGATACCTTGTGGAATGTTAGTAGTATGCTCTAAGCACACTTTTAGATGTTGGTCTATCAATTACATTTCATGCATTACCTTTTTGGAAAATCCAAAAACAGTCAATATGATGAATCATTTCAACACACTTCTCTAACTGACAAGATGATGAATCTTTTAAGAACTAATTAGCAGAAAATTTAACATTTAATTTTTTTCAGCTATTGCACCAAGATATATATATGTAGTTATGCCGTAATTCAAGGTTTTTTTTTTTTTTTTTTTTTTTTTTTAATTTTTAAATAGCACAGCAAAAACAATAGTTTTATCTCGGGCTCCAAGAAAACATTTTTGGCTATCCCCTAAGCATAAGTATCATTTAGGCACTAGGATTCATTTCATGCATTATTGCATGGCTATAATATGTTTCCTCTCATCTTCAAGTTACGTCTTTCAGAATTTAAAGCATTAGAAGTCAAGATGATTGGTGGAGGTCGAGTGTCAAATCATGAGGACGGCTGTTATGAATTTATTGCGTTTTGATATAATGATGACTACAATTTTTCATTCGTGCAATTAAAGTCTTTTTTGTTTTTGGTCACTCAGTCAACTTTCTTTTTTTTTTTTTTTTTTTTTTGGAGGATTCTCATTTTGGATTCTTGAAGATGCCTACAGAAAAGGAATAGGGCTGATTTATCTTCTCTAGTGCCTAGAGTTCAATTCCTGTGGTTTTGCGCTAGTCAAGATGATGAATCTTTTAAGCACACTTCTGTAACTGACAAGATGATGAATCACTTAAGAACTAATTAGCAAAAAATTTAATACTTAATTTTTTTAAGCTAATGCACCAGATATGTATGCAGGTATGCCGTACTTTGAATTTTTTTTTTTTTTTTTTTTAAATTGCACATCAAATATAATAGTTTCATCTCGGGCTCCATGAAAACATTTTTGGCTACGCCATTAAGCATAAGTATCCAATAGGCTTTAGGACTCAATTCATACTTTCTTGCATGGCTAGAATTTGTTTTCTCTCATCTTCAAGTTACGTCTTTTAGAATTTAAAGACTTTGAAGACAAGATCATTTGTGGGGGTTAAGTGTCAAATCAAGAGGTCGACCGTCATGAATTTATTTGGTTTTGCTATACATGACTCAGTCCACTTCAATTAATTAATATAAAGATGACTATAATTTTCCGTTAGTGCATTTAATTTTTTTTTTTTGTCACTCAGTCAACTTCCTTATTTTGGATTCCTTCTTCTTTTTATTTTTTATTTTTTATTTATTTTATTTTATTTTTTTCGAGGATTCTCATTTTGGATTCTTGAAGATGCCTACAGAAAAGGAATAAGGCTGATTTATCTTCTCTAGACTCTCGAGTCCAATTCCTGTGGTTTTGCGTGGCTAGAATGATGTCTCTCATCTTCCTGAAGTTAGGCCTTCTATATGTGATTATGTGTTAATTAGATGACATAAAGGTCAGGATACCTTGTGGAATGTTAGTAGTATGCTCTGAGCACACTTTTAGAAGTTGGTCTATCAATTACATTTCATGCATTACCTTTTTGGAAAATCCAAAAATAGTCAATATGATGAATCTTTTCAACACACTTCTCTAACTGACAAGATGATGAATCATTTAAGAACTAATTAGCAGAAAATTTAATATTTAATTTTTTCAGCTAATGCACGAAGATATATATGTAGTTATGCCGTAATTCGAGTTTTTTGTTTTTTTTTATATATATTTTTAAAGAGCATATCAAATACAATAGTTTTATCTCGGGCTCTAAGAAAACATTTTTGGCTATCCCCTAAGCACAAGTATCCTATAGCCACTAGGGTTCAATTCATGCCTTATTGCATGGCTAGAATTTGTTTTCTCTCATCTTCAAGTTACGTCTTTCAGAATTTAAAGCATTAGAAGTCACGATGATTGGTGCAGGTCAAGTGCCAAATCATGAGGGCGGCTGTTATGAATTTATTGGGTTTTGCTATACACGTCTCAGTCCACTTCAATTAATTTATATAATGAAGACCGTAATTTCTTGTTGGTGCGTTTAAAGGCTATTCGTTTTTTGTTTTGTCACTTAGTCAACTTTCTCATTCTTCTTGAAGATGCCTACAAAAAGGAAAAGAATAGGGCTCATTTATCTTTTGTTGACTTTGGAGTAAGCTCTAAGCACACTTTTAGAAGTTGGTCTGTCAATTACATTTCATGCATTTCCTTTTTGTGAAATCCAAACTAGTCAATATGATGAATCTTTTCAGCGTAGTTCTGTAACTGACAAGATGATGAATCTTATAAAAACTAAGTAGCAAAAAATTTAACATTTAATTTTTTTAAGCTAATGCACCAAGATATGTATGTAGTTATGCCGTAATTTGAGTTTTTTTTTTTTTTTTTTTTTTTTTTTTTTTTAAATAGCACATCAAATACAATAGTTTTATCTCGGGCACCAAGAAAACATTTTTGGCTATCCCCGAAGCATAAGTATCCTCTAGGCACAAGGATTCAATTCATGCTTTATTGCATGGCTAAAATCTGTTTTCTCTCATCTTCAAGTTACGTTTTTCAGAATTTAAAGCATTAGAAGTCAAGATGATTGATGGAGGTCGAGTGTCAAATCATGAGGACGGCTGTTTTGAATTTATTGCATTTTGCTATACATGACTCAGTCCACTTCAGTTAATTAATTTAATGATGACTACAATTTTTCGTTCGTGCATTTAAAGTCTTTTTTTTTATTTTTTTATTTTTTAGGATTCTCTTTTTGGATTCTTGAAGATGCCTACAGAAAAGGAATAGGGCTGATTTATCTTCTCTAGACCCTAGAGTTCAATTCTTGTGGTTTTGCGTGGCTAGAACGATGTCTTTCATCTTCTTGATGTTAAGCCTTCTATATGTGATTACGTGTTAATTAGATTACATAAAGGTCAAGATACCTTGTGGAATGTTAATAGTAAGCTCTAAGCACACTTTTAGAACTTGGTCTATCAATTAAATTTCATACATTATCTTTTTGGAAAATCCAAAACTAGTCAAGATGATGAATCTTTTAAGCACACTTCTGTAACTGAAAAGATGATGAATCACTTAAAAACTAATTAGCAAAAAATTTAATACATAATTTTTTTAAGCTAATGCACCAAGATATGTATGTACGTATGCCGTACAATGAATTTTTTGTTTTTTGTTTTTAAATTGCACATCAAATATAATAGTTTTATCTCGGGCTCCAAGAAATCATTTTTGGCTACGCCATTAAGCATAAGTATCCAATAGGCTGTAGGACTCAATTCCTGCTTTCTTGCATGGCTAGAATTTGTTTTCTCTCATCTTCAAGTTACGTCTTTCAGAATTTAAAGACTTAGAAGTAAAGATCATTGGTGGAGGTTAAGTGTCAAATCATGAGGTCGACTGTCATAAATTTATTTGGTTTTGCTATACATGACTCAGTCCACTTCAATTAATTAATATAAAGATGACTATAATTTTTCGTTAGTGCATTTAAAGTTTTTTTTTTTTTTTTTTTTTTTTTTTTTTTGAGGATTCTCATTTTGGATTCTTGAAGATGCCTACAGAAAAGGAATGAGGCTGATTTATCTTCTCTAGACTCTCAAGTTCAATTCTTGTGGTTTTGCGTGGCTAGAACAATGTCTCTCATCTTCCTGAAGTTAGGCCTTCTATATGTGATTATGTGTTAATTAGATGACATAAAGGTCAAGATACCTTGTGGAATGTTACTAGTATACTCTAAGCATACTTTTAGAAGTTGGTCTATCAATTACATTTCATGCATTACCTTTTTGAAAAATCCAAAACTAGTCAGTATGGTGAATCTTTTTAGCACACTTCTCTAACTGACCAGATGATGAATCTTTTAAGAACTAATTAGCAGAAAATTTAACATTTAATTTTTTCAGCTAATGCACCAAGATATATATGTAGTTATGCCGTAATTCGAGTTTTTTTATTTATTATTATTTTTATATATTTTTTAAACAGCACATCAGATACGATAGTTTTATCTCGGGCTCTAAGAAAACATTTTTGGTTATCCCCTAAGCATAAGTATCCTATAGCCACTAGGGTTCAATTCATGCCTTATTGCACTAGCATAAGTTACGTCTTGCAGAATTTAAAGCATTAGAAGTCACGATGATTGGTGGAGGTTAAGTTCCAAATCATGAGGACAGCTGTTATGAATTTATTAGGTTTTGCTATACATGACTCAGACCACTTCAATTAATTTATATAATGAAGACTGTAATTTCTTGTTGGTGCGTTTAAAGTCTTTTCGTTTTTTGTTTTGTCACTCAGTCAACTTTCTCATTCTTCTTGAAGATGCCTACAGAAAAGAAAAGAATAGAGCTCATTTATCTGCAGTAGACTTTGGAGTTCAATTGCTGTGGTTTTGCATGGCTAGAATGATGTCTCTCATCTTCTTGAAGTTAGGCCTTCTATATGTGATAATGTGTTAATTAGATGACATAAAGGACAAGATACCATGTGGAATGTTAGTAGTCAGCTCTAAGCACACTTTTAGAAGTTGGTCTATCAATTACATTTCATGCATTACCTTTTTGGGAAATCCAAAACTAGTCAATATGATGAATCTTTTCAGTGTAGTTCTGTAACTGACAAGATGATGAATCTTTTATGAACAAAGTAGCAGAAAATTTAACATTTAATTTTTTTAAGCTAATGCACCAAGATATGTATGTAGTTATGCCGTAATTCGAGTTGTTTTTTTTTTTTTTTTTTTTAAATAGCACATCAAAAATAATAGTTTTATCTCGGGCTCCAAGAAAACATTTTTGGCTATCCCCTAAGCATAAGTATCCTTTCGGCACAAGGATTCAATTCATGCTTTATTGCATGGCTATAATTTGTTTTCTCTCATCTTCAAATTATGTCTTTCAGAATTTAAAGCATTAGAAGTCAAGATGATTGGTGGAGGTCGAGTGTCAAATCATGAGGAAGGCTGTTATGAATTTATTGTGTTTTGCTATACATGACTCAGTCCACTTCAATTAATTAATATAATGATGACTGCAATTTTTTCTTTGTGCATATAAAGACTTGTTTTTTTTTTTTTTTTTTTGTCACTCAGTCAACTTTCTGTTTTTGGATTCTTGATGATGCCTACAGAAAAGGAATAGGGTTGATTTCTCTTCTCTAGACCCTAGAGTTCAATTCTTGTGGTTTTGCATTGCTAGAACGATGTCTTTCATCTTCTTGAAGTTAAGCCTTCTATATGTGATTACGTGTTAATTAGATTACATAAAGGTCAAGATACCTTGTGGAATGTTAGTAGTAATCTCTAAGCACACTTTTAGAACTTGGTCTATCAATAAAATTTCATACATTATCTTTTTGGAAAATCCAAAACTAGTCAAGATGATGAATCTTTTAAGCACACTTCTGTAACTGACAAGATGATGAATCACTTAAGAACTAATTATCAAAAAATTTAATACATAATTTTTTTAAGCTAATGCACCAAGATATGTATGTAGGTATGCCATACTTTGATTTTTTTTTAAAAAAAAAAATTGCACATCAAATATAATAGTTTTATCTCGGGCTCCAATAAATCATTTTTGGCTACGCCATTAAGCATAAGTATCCAAAAGGTTGTAGGACTCAATTCATGCTTTCTTGCATGGCTAGAATTTGTTTTCTCTCATCTTCAAGTTACGTCTTTCAGAATTTAAAGACTTAGAAGTCAAGATCATTGGTGGAGGTTAAGTGTCAAATCAAGAGGTCGACTGTCATGAATTTATTGGGTTTTGCTATACTTGACTCAGTCCACTTCAATTAATTAATATAAAGATGACTATAATTTTTCATTAGTGCATTTAAAGTTTTTTTTTTTTTTTTTTTTTTTTTGTCACTCAATCAACTTTCTATTTTGGATTCCTTTTTTTTTTTTTTTTTTTTTTTTTAAGGATTCGCATTTTGGATTCTTGAAGATGCCTACAGAAAAGGAATAAGGCTGATTTATCTTCTCTAGACTCTAGAGTTCAATTCCTGTGGTTTTGCATGGCTAGAACGATATCTCTCATCTTCTTGAAGTTAGGCCTTCTATATGTGATTATATGTTAATTAGATGACATAAAGGTCAAGATACCTTGTGGAATGTTAGTAGTAAGCTCTAAGCACACTTTTAGAAGTTGGTCTATCAATTACATTTCATGCATTACCTTTTGGAAAATCCAAAACTAGTCAATATGATGAATCTTTTCAGCACACTTCTCTAACTAACAAGTTGATGAATCTTTTAAGAACTAATTAGCAGAAAATTTAACATGTAATTTTTTTTCAACTAATGCACCAAGATATATATGTAGTTATGCCGTAATTCGTGTTATTTTTTTTTTTTTTTCTTTTGAATAGCACATCAAATACAATAGTTTTATCTCGGGCTCCAAAAAAACGTTTTTTGCTATCCCCTAAGCATAAGTATCCTATAGGCACTAGGGTTCAATTCATGCTTTATTGCATGGCTAGAATTTGTTTTCTCTCATCTTCAAGTTACGTCTTTCAGAATTTAAAGCATTAGAAGTCAAGATGATTGGTGGAGGACGAGTGTCAAATCATGAGGATGGTTGTTATGAATTTTTTGGGTTTTTCTATACATGACTCAGTCCACTTCAATTAATTAATATAATGATGACTACATTTTTTCGTTCGTGCATTTAAAGTCTTTTTTTTTTTTTTTTGAGGCTTCTCATTTTGGATTCTTGAAGATTCCTACGGAAAAGGAATAGGGCTGATTTATCTTCTCTACACTCTAGAGTTCAATTCATGTGGTTTTACGTGGCTAGAAAGATATCTCTCATTTTCTTGAAGTTAGGCCTTCTATATGTGATTACGTGTTAATTAGATGACTAAAAGGTCAAGATACCTTGTGGAATGTTAGTAGTAAGCTCTAAGCACACTTTTAGAAGTTGGTCTATCAATTAAATTTCATGCATTACCTTTTTGGAAAATCCAATACTAGTCAATATGATGAATCTTTTAAGCACACTTCTGTCACTGTCAAGATGATGAATCTTTTAAGAAATAATTAGCAAAAAATTTAACATTTAAATTTTTTTAAGCTAATGCACCAAGTAAGTATGTAGGTATGCCATAATTTGAGTTTTTTATTTTTATTTTTAATAACTCATCAAATATAATAGTTTTATCTCGGGATCCAAGAAAAAAATTTTGGCGATGCCCCTAAGCATAAGTATCCTATGGGCTCCTGCATTCAATTCATACTTTTTTGCATGGCTAGAATTCGTTTTCTCTCATCATCAAGTTACGTCTTCTAGAGTTTAAAGACTTCGAACTCAAGATTGTTGGTGGAAGTTGTGTGTCATATCATGAGGATGATTGTTATGAATTTATTGGTTTTTGCAATAAACGACTCAGTCCACTTCAATTAATTAATATAATGATGACTATAATTTCTTGTTGGTGCGTTTAAAGTCTTTTCATTTTTTGTTTTGTCACTCACTCAACTTTTTCATTCTTCTTGAAGATGCCTACAGAAAAGAAAAGAATAGGGCTCATTTATCTTCTATAGACTCTGGAGTTCAATTCCTGTGGTTTTGCATGGCTAGAACAATGTCTCTCATCTTCTTGAAGTTAGGCCTTCTATATGTGATTATGTGTTAATTAGATGACATAAAGGACAAGATACCTTGTGGATTGTTAGTAGTAAGCTCTATGCACACTTTTAGAAGTTGGACTATCAATTACATTTCATGCATTACCTTTTTGGAAAATCCAAAACTAGTCAATATGATGAATCTTTTCAACACAATTCTGTAACTGACAAGATGATGAATCTTTTAAGAACTAAGTAGCAGAAAATTTAACATTTAATTTTTTTAAGCTAATGCACCAAGATATGTATGTAGTTATGCCGTAATTCGAGTTTTTTTTTTTTTTTTTTTTTTTTTTTTTTTAAATTTTTTTAAATAGCACATCAAATACAATAGTTTTATCTCGTGCTCCAAGAAAACATTTTTGGCTATCCCCTAAGCATAAGTATCCTTTAGGCACTAGGATTCAATTCATGCTTTATTGCATGGCTAGAATCTATTTTCTCTCATCTTCAAGTTACGTCTTTCAAAATTTAAAGCATTAGAAGTCAAGATGATTGGTGGAGGTCGAGTGTCAAATCATGAGGACGGCTGTTATGAATTTATTGCATTTTGCTATGCATGACTCAGTCCACTTCAATTAATTAATATAATGATGACTACAATTTTTCATTCGTGCATTTAAAGACTTTTTTTTTTTTTTTTGAGGATTCTCATTTTGGATTCTTGAAGATGCCTACCGAAAAGGAATATGGGTGATTTATCTTCTCTAGACTCTAGAGTTCAATTCCTGTGGTTTTTCGTGGCTAGAACGATGTCTCTCATCTTCTTGAAGTTAGGCCTTCTACATGTGATTATGCGTTAATTAGATGAAAAAAAGGTCAAGATACCTTATGGAATGTTAGTAGTAAGCTTTAAGCACACTTTTAGAAGTTGGTCTATCAATTAAATTTCGTGCATTACCTTTTTGGAAAATCCAATACTAGTCAATATGATGAATCTTTTAAGCACACTTCTGTAACTGTCAAGATGATGAATCTTTTAAGAACTAATTAGCCAAAAATTTAACATTTAATTTTTTTAAGCTAATGCACCGAGATAGGTATGTACGTCTGCTATACTTTGAGTTTTTTTTCTTCTTTTTTTTAAATAGCACGTCAAATATAATAGTTTTATCTCGGGATCCAAGAAAAAAAATTTGGCCATGCCCCTAAGCATAAGTATCCTATGGGCTCTTGGATTTAATTCATAGTTTATTGCATGGCTAGAATTTGTTTTCTCTCATCTTCAAGTTACGTCTTCCAGAGTTTAAAGACTTGGAACTCAAGATTGTTCATAGAGGTTGAGTGTCATATCATGAGGACGATTGTTATCAATTTATTGGTTTTTGCTATACACGTCTCAGTCCACTTCAATTAATTAATGTAATGAAGACTATAATTTCTTGTTGGTGCGTTTAAAGTCTTTTCATTTTTTGTTTTGTCACTCAGTCAACTTTCTCATTTCGGATTCTTGAAGATGCCTACAGTGAGGAAAAGAATAGGGCTCATTTATCTTCTGTAGACTCTCGAGTTCAAATACTGTGGTTTTGTGTGGCTAGAACAATGTCTCTCATCTTCTTGAAGTTAGGCCTTCTATATGTGATTATGTGTTGATTAGATGACTTATAGGTCAAGATACCTTATGGTATGTTTGTAGTAAGCTCTAAGCACACTTCTAGAAGTTTGTCTATCAATTAACTTTCATGCGTTATCTTTTTGGAAATTCCAATACTAGTCAAGGTGATGAATCTTTTAAGCAAACTCCTGTATCTGGCAAGATGATGAATCTTTTAAGAACTAATTAGAAAAAAATTTAATATGTAATTTTTTTAAGCTAAAGCACCAAGATATGTATGTAGGTATGTCGTATTTTGAGTTTTTTTTTTTTTCTTTTTAATTGCACATCAAATATAATAGTTTTATCTCGGGCCCCAAGAAAAACTTTTTGGCTATGCCCCTGAGCATAAGTATCCTATGGACTCTAGGATTCAATTCATACTTTATTGCATAGCTAGAATTTGTTTTCTCTCATCTTCAAGATTGGAGGAAGTAAAATGTAGGCTATTATTGGTAACTGTTTTTTCTCTTTATTTTTTGTTTTCAAAAACAATTTTCTATTTTTGAAACAAAAAAACTTGTTTGGCAACTCAAAATGGATAGAAAAGAAAAACTGTTCTCAAAACTCAATTTGTAAAAGAAACTGAAAACATGCAAAATGCCGTTTTCAGTTTCTAGTTTTCAAATGTCAAAGAAAATGCACATTTAGTTTAATGAACTTGTCTCATTTAATGAGTTAGCATTAAAGTTCAAATTATAATAACAACTTTTTTTAGTATTTTTTATTTTTTTTCTTCAAAAAATTATTTTTTTAATTTCAACTAAAAAAACACGTTTTTGATTTAAAAAATACAAGAAAATTGTTTTTTTTTTCTTTATATTCTCAAAAACAAGTTTTTAAAAATAAAAAACAAAAACGGTTACCAAACATAACCTTAGGTTTTATACCATATTCTTATAGAATTTAATCACCTATGATGGGACCGACGAACTCTCTTTTCCTAGACGACCTCATCAAATATACTCGTCCACCTTGACATGGCATGGACGAAGGCAGGCAAGTCATTAATAAGAAGATTCAATGCCTCAAACAGTTACCAATTAGTTGGCAGACCGTTGGAGGCTCATCAAAACCCGCATTAACAAGCCCTGAGGTGTTACAGAAAGAGCACTAAAGCCACAATTAAGGCCCCAATGACTAGAAACTATGAAGCTATATATACACACTCATCAGAGACAGACAAGGTACATACACATACACCCAAAAATACTTTTATATTGATATATATGATATTTAGAGCTTTCTTATCTCCTCAAAAGCTTTTATGTATTGACTTTATCATCAGAGGCATTGTGGCAAGCACTACACCGGTGACCACCTTAGGAGAGCCTTTGCCCCATGTTTGCAGGAATAGTGATAAGGATTCAGCTCCATCTGGACGAACCTACAGTACTGACGATTTACGCATCATCAGTTTGGCGCCGTCTGTGGGAACGTCATTTTCACACCTAGTTTCAAAAGCGTAGTTCCCATCAATTCCCTAATTCAGATGGAGTTCAACCAAGATTCTACGGCGTTAGCCTTGCAAATCCAGACACTTAGGGCTAGCGTGGAAGAACTTACCAGACAGAACTAGGAGATAAGGCTACAGCTTCAGCAAGAGGAAAATCGATCTAGGACCAATCAGGAAGATGATGTAGATAGTCAGAGAAGGAGTGACCATCAAAAACCAGCCACTTCAGAAAGACCAAGCTCGAATCTCCTCCGGGAAATGACAAATGAGATGGACGAGCTAAGGAACGCCATAAAAGTGAAGACGAACCGAAGCTTGGATAGAATGGTCAAAACGATGGATTCACCCTTCACGGCGGCAGTCCTAGAATGCCCAGTACTATCAAAATTTAGCCTACCTCAGTTTGAACCATTCGATGGACTGAAGGACCCCCTGGATCACCTCAACACTTTCATGACGACGCTAGGCCTTCAATAGCCTCCTAACAAAATACTGTGCCATTCTTTCCCCACCACTCTCAAAGGAGCTACAAGGGAGTGGTTCACAAAGTTACCAACATTGTCCATTGATAGCTTCGAGCAGTTGGGCAATTCCTTTTTACGCCACTTCGTCGGAGGACAGCACTCAAGGAGGCCAACAAACTACTTACTCACCATCAGACAAGGAGAGAAGGAGACCCTGAGGTCGTACATGAAGCATTTCACTCGAGAAACTTTAGCTAACAACCTTTAAAGCTGGATTGAAATCCAGGGAGTTCGTGGTCTCACTCACGAAGAATCCTCCAAAGACGATGGTAGAGATGCTCCTAAAGGCACAGAAATACATGATCGCCGAAGACGCCTTTGCCATGATAAAACACGTAGAGAAGACCAGTGAAAAGGGAAGGAAGGAAGACGACTGGAGAGGACGAAAAAGGGAGTGTTCAGATCGTCAGACTAGCAACGAGGGTAAAAGGAAAGACGAAAAATCTCCTCGGACGGTAAAATTCACTCCTTTAATTATGCTTGTTGAAAAATTTTGGCGCAGATTAAAGATGAGCACTATCTCAAATTGCCAAAGCCATTACATTCGTCGCCCAACGTACGTGACAAGAAAAAATATTGTCGTTTCCACAAGGATCACAACCACTATACAGAAGATTATAGGGACTTGAAGGAGCAGATAAAGGAACTCATACAAAAAGAGAAATTACAAAGGTTTGTAAAGAAGGGAGACCCCAGTAGGTCCAGGGATGATACCAAGGACAAGCGCGAAGCCTCACCAAGGGACTAGGACCACACATCCCAACGTCTGCCAAGTGTGATCAGGGAGATAAAGATGATCACAGGCGGGCCATCCAAAGGTGGGTCGTTTAGGTCCCTCAAGAAATCATATCAAATGCAAGTTAATAGTGTCCATAGAATACCCCCCTTAAAGCAAAGACAAACGGATAGAGACATGTTTTTCTTGGAAGAAGATACCAGTGGAGTGAAGCAGCCTCATGATGACCCCTTAGTCATAATGCTCACGATAGAAGGGTCCAATACTAGGAGAATCCTCGTGGATAATGGCAGCTCCACGGACATCATCTACCTCTCCACTTTTCAACATTTGAAGCTAGATCCAAGAAGGCTGCGCCCTTTTGAGTCCCTTCTCGTCAGCTTCAATGGGGACAGGGTGTATCCCAAAGGTATAGTGCGTTAACGGTCACAGTAGAGTCTTATCCGCGACAGCGGACTCGTCAGTTAGATTTCCAAGTGGTAGATTGTCCCTCTTCATACAATGTGATCATTGGGAGGCCCACACTCAACTGCTGGAAGGCAGCCACGTTCACCTATTGCCTGAAGGTAAAATTTTCAACGGAAAATAGTGTAGGTGAAGTAAAAGGAGATTAAGTATTGGCGAGGGAATGCTACCAAGCAGTGTTAGCAGCCAAGGAATACCATACATGGATGATCAAGGAAAAAGAAGAGGAGAAGGTGGAAGCCCTGGAAACTGTGGAGCTAGTAAACGGGGAGCCAATGAAGACTACCAGGGTAGGGATGATCATGAGTGCAGACACGAAGAAGAAGCTAGTCCAGTTCCTTAAGGAGAACCTGGACAATTTCACCTGAAGCCACAAGGACATGTTAGGCATATCCACGGAGATCATCTAACACAAGTTAGATGTAGACCGCGAGAAAAAGCCCGTCCAACAGAGACGACGGGTGTTTGCTCCAGAACGAAACCAGGCGATCATGGATAAAGTAAATAAACTACTAGCAGCAGGCTTCATTTGTGAGGTCTACTACCCGAACTGGCTGGCCAACGTCGTTCTCGTAAAGAAGGCAAATGGGAAATGGAGGATGCCCAAAGGGCAACTTCCTCCTGCCGAGGATAGATCAGATGGTAGATTCCACAGCAGGGCATAAGCTCCTAACTTTTATGGATGCATTCTCGGGGTACAACCAGATAAAAATGGCAGAGGAAGACTAGGAGAAAACTGCCTTCATCACAAGCCAAGGGCTCTACTGCTACAAGGTGATGCCCTTCGGGCTGAAAAATGTAGGAGCAACCTACCAAAGGTTGGTAAACAAGATGTTCAGTAAATAGACCGGGAGAAACATGGAAGTGTATGTGGACTACATGCTCGTCAAGAGTAAAGAAGAGTTTGCTCACCTGAACGACCTCTAAGAGACATTCACAACTTTCAGATGATATCAAATGAAGTTAAACCCCAGCAAGTGCGCGGGTGGCGTCAAGGAAGTTCTTAAGATTCATGGTGTCTCAGAGAGGAATAGAAGCAAACTCAGAGAAGGTACAAGCCATACTAGAGATGGCATCACCCAAGACCATGAAAGAAGTCCAGAAGCTCACGAGAAGAATAGCAGCGCTCAACAGATTCATCTCGAAAGTAATGGACAAGTGCCTACCCTTCTTCAAGATGCTAAACCAGGCATTCGTTTGGACGGACGAGTGTGAGAAATCGTTCCAGGAACTTAAGCGCTACCTGAGGAATCCACCCCTCCTAAGCCCCTCCAAGGAGGGAGAGAACCTGTATTTATACTTGCCAGTGTTAGCTACAGCTGTGAGCGCTGCCTTGATTCGAGAAAAGGATAGAAGACAGCTCCCAGTATACTATGTCAGCCAGGCCTTCCAAGGGGTAGAAGCCAAATACCCACGCATAGAGAAGATTGCATTCGCTTTAATTGTAGCTTCGCGTAAGCTGTGCCCCTACTTCCAGGCGAACCCCATCTTGGTGATGACAGACCAACCTTTAAAGAAGTCGATGAACAAGCCCGAGGCTGCAGGCAGAATGATCTAGTGGGCTATCGAGCTCAGCCAATTCGACATTGAGTACCACCCCAAGACAACCATTAAGGCGCAGGCATTGGTAGATTTCATCACCGAATTTATAGCCCCAAACGAAGAGGGAGCAATAGACGAGGTGGAAAGATGGACGATTCAAACTAACAATTCGTCAGCCCGAAAAAGGGGCAGAGTAGGGGTAATTATCATCACCCCAGAAGGAGAAACGCTTAAATATAAAGTCCAGCTAGCATTCCTAACAATAAATAATGAAACTAAGTACGAAGGAGTACTGACGGGAAAAAGGGTCGGGAAGGCGCTAGGAATCAAAAACTTGCTCCTCCAAAGCGATTCAAAGCTCGTCGTAGGTCAGATAAAGGGGGAGTTCAAAGCAAAGGAGGAAAGGATGCAACCTAAAGTTGACGAAGCTTTTAACACAAGAGTTTGATCAGGTAGAGTTCACACAGATCCCCAGAAGCCAGAATATGAGGGGCAGACAAGCTAGCGAAACAGTTGTCGTCAAAGGCAGGACCAATGAGTACAAACCAGAAGATTGAAGTCCAGAGATGCCCCAACATCAAAGAAGTCCATACCTTCACAATCCAGAGCGAAAGCAGCTGGATGACCCCAATGACATCAAATTCTTTCTCATGGACGACATGTAAAGCACATCTTTCAATGTTAGCACACGTCCAGAAGTGAATTTCAAATCAACCTCACCACTCCCAATAACCTTGGTTTTGCTAGAATCACCAAGCATAATTGTTTTTTCTTCTTCAAAGGGAGTGTACAACTTGAACCAATCTTTGTCATAGCAGACATGCCTATTAGCACCGAAATTTGCCAACCACCCTTCAATATATTGCACCATATTCATGTCTGTAATCATAGCCACTAAAGGCTTTTTGGTTACGTTAGCCTGCGAAATAGATTCACATTTCCGAAATTTGCAAAATCGAGCAATATGCCCACTCTTGCCACAAACAAAACAGGATCTATTAAATTAATCTTGTGAAGGGGGTCCTTATTTCTTATTGTTATTTTTATTCGGGTTTCCCCTTCCTTGAGGTATATTATTATTTTTGAAAAACTCTCTTTTTAGGCTTCAATTGACCATTTCTTGGAAAATGATTTTTGGGCATAGTATTATTGGCTGAAATAAGGTTTACCTTTGTGGTGGAATTACCATTGCTCTCTTGTGTCATGAGTGCATCTTGTCATCTAGCCTCCTCCTCCACACGGATGCGTGTGATCGAAGTCTCCAAGGATGTCTCCTTTTGTTTGTGCCGCAAAGTCTTTTGGAACTCCCTCCAAGATTGTGGTAGTTTATCAACTATGCCAGCTACCACCAAATTATCTCCTATCTTTATGCCTTCAGATCTTAATTCTGCCACAATCATCTAGAAGTCTTGTGCTTGATCCACCACTGATTTTCTATCCACCATTTGGTAACGGAAAAATCTACTAGTAGCATACTTCTTCACACCAGCCTCCTCAATATCATATTTGCTTTGTAAAGCTTTCCAAATTTTTTTGCAGAATTATAAGTTGTATCATAATAATCATAGAAATGATCGGCAAGACAATTCAAAAGATAAGAGTGACAATTTTATTCATCTTTTGTATACTTATCTATTTTTTCTTGATGGAGATGAAACTCTTCCTCACTCATCTCATCGGTAGAAACCTTTGAAAGATTCTTGTTAATGAGGATGTAGACGACTTTGAGAAGACTCAAATAGAAGAGGGCCTTTCCTTATCACCTCTTGAAGTGGGCTCCCTTGAAGCGAAAGGGCTTGTTGAGATCTCCAACAGTCTCATTTGGTTTCTCTTGTGTAGGCTCCATGTGTTAAATCTCCTTCAAATTGTTGGTTCAAACACAATAATAATGGAAATAACACCAAGAGAAACTGAATAATACTTCTGAATATTATTAATTTGAAGAGAAAGAAATACACAACACTATTTGGACTGAGGCGCGGCACTCGCTCTCTTATAGGAGATTCAAGCCTTTGGTTGGCTAAACTTTGTAACCAGTGCAGACCTTCTATGACTTGTCTCCCCCAGGATACAATAGCCCTACAAATGTCGTATAGCTAGAACAAGCTCTGCACAAAGTGTTCATGCCCAAAGTTCCACCAGAAGAAACACCTTTCTTTGACTAGAACCTCTCTATTTTTTAGTGTATAAGAATGATTTCTGAAGAATAAAAATGGACACCTCCTCCCTTCACCTCCCCCTTACATATATATCTAGCCCAATATCTTAATCAATACATATTAGCCCATTAATCACCACAATTAAAAGGAATAAAATAATCTCTCTTCTTTTCAATGTGGAATTAAATATTTTTACTAATTCCTTATCTTCCATATTAATTCACACATCTTTACATTTATGTTGTATTATAAATCAATTTTAATTATAAAATATTAAAATGCTCCAACAATATTTATGTATGGTGAGTTAATAGTTGACTTATATTATGACAATAACGTTGCTACAATTACAATTTATTATGTCAATAATGGTGAAAAATGATTGTGTGTAACTGTATATATCATTACTTAAAAAAAAAAAAAAAAAAACAATTTTAGAAAGGCAAACAAGCATCATTTACTAAAGAATTAAATCCTTCTCAATTTGAATTCGAGGGCACAACTTGACAGGACCGACTCGGATCCACAACCAATGTTATAAAACATGGTAGGAGACAAACTACTACCAGTCATAGCCACCATGATACTAAGTCTGAGACTGATTTAATTGCTTAATAATGAATGAAGAAGCTGACTTTAAATCAGTGACGTTTCGTTGTATAGTTAAATGTTGGGGAAAAATCCAAATCCTCTCAATATCTACGTTTGAATTAAAATATATATCTACTAAGCAATAGCAATATTATGGAAACAAAAATTTCGGTAAGTATCACGTAAACACAACTACACAAGAACACCAAATTTTACGTGAAAAACCCTCCGATATAAAGGGAAAAATCACGGAGCTGCTCCGAAAAAATGAAATAGAGATTACAACTATCAAGTTTATGCTAAACTTGAGTCCACAATAAATTGGATATACAATAAATAAATCTCAATGAGTAGATACAATCTCATCACAAAGTCAGTAGCAAAATCTTCCTCTGAATACTCTAACTCTCCATGATTGTAGAACTCAAAAACTCTATGAGAATTTCACCAATTTATTTTCCTTGTGTATAACTTGAGTAAAGAAAAATGTATCATTTTTCTTTTTCACTCTCTCACACTCTCCCTATGTTTCTCTCTATCTCTTCATTCGGACTGCACCTCTCAAGCTAAAGCTCTCTTTCTCTCTGTCTTGCTCACTCTGGAACTCACACACAATAGCCAAAAATGACTCTCTGTTTCAGCTCTCCACTCAAGGCCGAATCACCCTTGCTTTTTGCTTCACCCAATTTTCTTTCTTCCATCAACGTGTTAGACACGCTTGAGTTAAGTCTCGTTAAGAGGCATGACTGACTTGAAGACTTTTGGAAGCAAGCTCATAAATGAGCTCTGACAATGCATGTGGGCTGGACCTACACTGTGCTTTGCACCCAACATTAAATGTGGATATGAATGGGAAACAAATCTTTAAGCTTTTTTTTTTTTTAAAAGAAGCAACAAATCTTTAAGCTAACAGAGGAAGCCTCAATATTTAATGATCATGTGGACTCTAAATTAGGATCATGTAAGCTAGAAAAGTACCATAATCTCCTCTAAGAGCATCCGTACCAGCTGGTGCAAAAATTATGTCATTTTGCCACACTAAATGCCTACTTTATTATTTTACCACATCATTTTACAACATTTCATTTATCAGATGTTTTATAATTCAATTCTATACATTAAAATAATATTTACTACACATTAAAATACATTAAAATAATATTTATTATACATTAAAATACATTTTTTTAGTTTACCACATCTATCCGTACCGTTGCAAATTTGCAACGGTACGGACACAAAATGGTATATATGCCCAAAAAAAGCAACATATGCAACATCTGCTAAAATCCTATTTTTTGTGTTTGGTGTGAAATATGTGCCAAATATTTAGCATTTATCACATATCTCATATCTACTGTAGGTGCTATCTACTCGTCCCTTATCTTCGTTAGTAATTTAGAATGCAGCTCACTCACCTTATATATACTTAGCGTCTTAACGTACACTCCTTTCTTTGGTATAATACTGAGAGTCTGAGACTGATTTGATGGTTTGTTTCACGTTTGACTGTGAATGCTGGTGTTGAAATGTGTGAGTCTTTATTTAAATAGGTTATGGAATGTGTGTTTTCAAAAAGATTAAAATACACATGCCTTCACAACCTCAAGGTGATACACTGTTTTTCTTAATATTTATGTATGGTGAGTTAATAGTTGACTTATAT